>CAMXCT020005457.1:365022-453503 GCA_947184155.2 Cladocopium goreaui
ACTGTTTTTGCATGTCTTCCTGAGGTTCACCCTTACTGGACCCAAAAAAGCTTCAAAACGAACAGTTTTTCATAATAGATTGAATAAGGAAAAAACTCCTGGTCGATGTTGCCAATCTGGGTACTATTGGAGGTTCTGGGAACCCTGGGCAAATGCTATGTTAGCAATCCTGTTGCCAAAACTCTGGTTTGGATTGAAAATCATGACTGGCACAGCTGTTTTTGCATGTCTTCCTGGGGCTCAACCTTACTGGGCCCAAAACAGCTTCAAAACGAACAGTTTTACATAATAGATTGAATAAGGAAAAAACTCCTGGTCGATGTTGCCAATCTGGCCCCTTGCTGCCATGATGATTATGATGTACTATTGGTGGTTTTGGGAACTCTGGGCAAATGCTATGTTAGCAATCCTGTTGCCAAAACTCTGGTTTGGATTGAAAATCATGACTGGCACAACTGTTTTTGCATGTCTTCCTGGGGCTCACCCTTACTGGACCCAAAAAAGCTTCAAAACAAACAGTTTTACACAATAGATTGAATAAGGAAAAACCTCCTGGTCGATGTTGCCAATCTGGCTCTTGCTGCCATGATGATATGAAAGTCCTATTGAGAGGTTTCGGAACCTGGGCAACTGCTATGTTACAACTTCCTGTTGCCAAAACTCTGGTTTGGATTGAAAATCAGGACGGCCAAGTGGTTTTTGCATTTCTTCCTGGGCCTCACCCTTATTGACCCAAACTTCACAACGACAAGTTTTACATAATCGATTTGAATAAGAAAAAACTCCTGGTCGATGTTGCCAATCGGCCGCCTTGCTGCCATAGGATTATGATGTACTATTGGAGGTTTTGGGAACCCTGGGCAAATGCTATGTTAGCAATCCTGTTGCCAAAACTCTGGTTTGGATTGAAAATCATGACTGGCACAACTGTTTTTGCATGTCTTCCTGGGGCTCACCCTTACTGGATCCACAAAAGCTTCAAAACGAACATTTTCACATAATAGATTGAATAAGGGAAAAACTCCTGGTCGATGTTGCCAATCTGGCTCCTTGCTGTCATGATGATTATGATGTACTATTGGAGGTTTTGGGAACCCTGGGCAAATGCTATGTTAGCAACCCTGTTGCCAAAACTCTGGTTTGGATTGAAAATCATGACTGGCACAACTGTTTCTGCATGTCTTCCTGGGGCTCACCCTTCCTGGACCCAAAAAAAGCTTCAAAACGAACAGTTTTACATAATAGATTGAATAAGGAAAAAACTCCTGGTCGATGTTGCCAATCTGGCTCCTTGCTGCCATGATGATTATAATGTACTATTGGAGGTTTTGGGAACCCTGGGCAAATGCTATGTTACAATCCTGTTGCCAAATCTGTCGTTTGGCTCTCTTGATTGAAACACATGACTGGCAACAGGCTGTTTGTGTGTGCATGTCGTTGCCTGGGGCTCAACTCTATCCATCTCTGACCCAAAAAGCTTCAAAACGAACAGTTTTACATAATAGATTGAATAAGGAAAAAACTCCTGGTCGATGTTGCCAATCTGGCCCCTTGCTGCCATGATGATTATGATGTACCATTGGAGGTTTTGGGAACCCTGGGCAAATGCTATGTTAGCCCTTACTGGACCCAAAAAAGCTTCAAAACGAACAGTTTTACATAATAGATTGAATAAGGAAAAAACTCCTGGTCGATGTTGCCAATCTGGCTCCTTGCTGCCATGATGATTATGATGTACTATTGGAGGTTTTGGGAACCCTGGGCAAATGCTATGTTAGCAATCCTGTTGCCAAAACTCTGGTTTGGATTGAAAATCATGACTGGCACAAGTGTTTTTGCATGTCTTCCTGGGGCTCATCCTTATTGGACCCCAAAAAAGCTTCAAAACGAACAGTTTTACATAATAGATTGAATAAGGACCAATTGCCAATCTGGCTCCTTGCTGCTTGCTGCTCCTTGCTGCTGCTTACCTGCTGCTTACCTGCTGCTGCTCACCTGCTGTTCACCCCGACTCGTTGCATTGGGATCACCACCCCGGGGAGATACACAGGGGAAACAAAAAAATAGCATAGCATTTCTGCCTTTCAGGATTCTAGCTAGGTCAGTCTCTTTCAGGTGCCAGGTTAGCACCCATCGCAGGTTTTTGATCTCCATTTCCTGGGGAATGCGCAAATTATTCGCTCAACGGCGCCGGGTGCTATGTTTATGAGTTGGTGCCCAACGGGCCCAAAATCTACCTAATTCCTTTTCCCCAGGCCGCACAACGGTACCGGATGCTATGTTAATGAGTCGGTCCCAGAGCAGGGCTATGCTTTGTTAAATTTCATGGGTGTAAATGAATTAGTACATGAATAGATAAATGCATAAATAAATAAATAAATATATGAATATATAAATAAATAAATCAAAAAAATGAATACATAAATAAATGCATAAATATTTATTTGGGAGAAGAGGACAAGAAGAATGGCAGACAACAACAGAGGTATAGAGACAGGAAGACAAGACTCATGCAAAATGACTGCAATCCAGAATCTCACAGCTTTTTTTCTTTGGGAGACAGGTGGTGAGCAAAGCAATCTGTGAAAACAAATCTTGGAAAGCCAGATCTGCAGGATGAAAAAGATCAATCTTGCGCCCTAGCCCATGCCTTCACTGCAGCTGGATCCTCACCAGCTGTGAGCTTTTCTACTACTTCTTTCATGATTCGAAGCACATGTTGCTGAGATCTGTCTCCAGCTAGCACAGTGAACAATTGGCTGCCTTGTCTCTTTCTCACAGCAAAAGCATTTCCTGCTTTGTAGAACATGATTCCATATTCAGAATTGCCCACATTTCTATTTGTAAGCCATTCAGCAGGTGTAGCAGATCTCTGAGGAGAACTGGCCATCTTGGCTGCTGCAGCCTTTTTTGGCAGCAGCCTTCTTGGCTGCAGCCTTCTTGGCTGCAGCCTTCTTGGCTGCAGCCTTCTTAGCAGCAGGCTTTTTAGCTTCAATTTTCTCTGGGTCATATTTCTTGTGCAGTTCTAACATGCTGTCTGGAATCTCAGAAGGATGTTCGGTCTCGCTACCTGAAAACTGGCCAATGGCAAATCCATTGGGGCCAGGTCTCATCTTGGCATACTTCAGAACACTATCTGATGTCCTCACCAAACTCATGTCTTTGGTCGAAGTCCATGCAACTGCCTTTGGTGGCTGCAGTGAGGACTCCAGCTCTTCATCTTCTGAGGATATCACTATATCATCTTCTATTTCCACAGCTGATTCGCCCCCTTCCTCATGGAAATCCACTGTGCCACAAAAATCTTTGTACAAACTCTTGGATATGTTCTGGTCCATCACATATGCCTGTGGCTGCACTTTGCTTTCCAGATCTACCAAAGGAAGAGATGGCTGGGATGAGCTCCCTAAAGAGCTAGAGGAAGCCTGCTTGGGCGAACCCTCTGGCAACAATCGAATGATTCGCAGGACTGCTGGGTTTGTCTTTTTCCCACTATGAACATTCTTTCTTTTGTTTCTCACATGCCCACAAGCTGCCAGAATCCTTTGGGAGAACATCTTCACTTCTGCAGGACTCATTCTGTTGAATGCTTTCAAGCAAGCCTGCTGCAACAATTTGGCGCCTTTCCTTTGAGAAAAAACCCATCAATTCTCCAATCAATTTCTCAAAATTCTCACAGATCACATCTGGGTCAGCCACCAAGAAGGAAGAGCTGGCAGGCCCACTAGGTGGCAGATGAGCCCTATAGATCCTAGCAACAGCTACAAGATTTTCCTCCATTGTTCCACTTGAGCCAAAGGAACACTACTCAGAGATACACTGCCAAGGTCTCAGACACTTACAGCTGCACAGCTTGGCCAATGCCCAAACATGCAAGCACATCAGCTGACATAGCTCAAGAGGGTGGGCACATGGTGCAAGCAGCAGGGCAGCAGGGCAATAGGTAGCAGGGCAATATGTGTGCATAGTATTGCAAAGCAACTGATACAAAACCAAATACAAAAACAAAAAAAGATTTAACATGTCCATCCATCCATCCGTCTCTCTAATTTTGGAACAAATGTCCACCCATCCTCCCATCCATGTCTTTAACATTTTCAAACATTAATCCATCCATCCCCCCAAAAAAATTCCCTTCTCTAGACAAAACAAAACCCTCCCCATCCCCATTGCCTTTACAAAAAAGAATTTCCTTTCTGCTTTACCCAAACAAGAACAAACTAATTGAAAAAAAAACTTAAAACCTAAAAAATACTTTAAACATTTGAAAACAAAAAGACCTTAAAAGTTTGAAAAAAAATGCATTTAAAAAAAGACCCTTAGAAAAACAAGGGTCTTTTGGAAGATCTGGGAGGTGAGAGGGATCAAGGTTCGCCTTCCAAGAAAGTCAAGTTGGAACCAAACCTCTCTTTGGAAATACGGCACGTTGCGGGCCAGCAAGGCGAAGAAAGCCGCCGCACAACAACTGGATTACTTGGGCGGAATGCGAGACCCCTTCACGGTTGTGCTGCAGATGTCCTTGCAGTCAATCGGAATTCGAATTAGAGCAGCTTGGGAAGCCTTTGAAAGGGGTATGCCGAATGCCACAGTAGTCGCGGAGACCTACGGCACGAAGGACTGCACCTCAGATCCCAACCTTGTGGATGGGTGCGCAAGCTCCAAAAGCGGTTCGAGTCAAGGCCAGGTGGATGTTCACATCGCCTTTGCAGCCAGAAATCTTCAGAGCCTGCGTGAGGAAGGGGAACGATCCAGAAGTCCACGTTCCTAGATGGATTGAAGAAGGGGCACCTCTGGGCATAGAAGTTCCAATAGGGGTGGCTGGAATCTTTCCCCTCAACACGGATGAATCCAACCTCGACTTTTCGGGCGCCCATGGGCTGGAAGGCGCTGCCACTCAGTTGAGCAAGGGCGAGATGGTCAACTATGTTTCTGTACAGGATAATGTGCAGGAGGCCAAGATCGAATTGGATTGTTATCGGGCGCGAGCTCAAGGCGAACACAAAGGACACTTCGGACAACTTGCGCCAAGCGATTCAGGATCTGGAAGCTAAATGCGCAACCAACTCCACTTTCTTGCCAAGCTTGGTTAAATCCGCAAGGCACCAAGTGGTTCACAAGAAACCGGAAGATCTTGGTGTACGCGCCTTCAGCACAATGGCACAATGGCGATCTTTGTGCGGCTGGCACTAGTATAACTCGGACTATGAGTTGGTCTGCGGGGATGACACGAAGGTTACCTGCAACAAAAATGTCAGATGGCCGCGCAATTGCGAGGAGATAGGTGATGCGGCAACAAAATGCTGCCTGTCATCCGTAAGTTTTGGGTGGATGCTGGGCCAAACGAGATCCAGCAAGATGCAATCAATTGGAACAAGGTGGGGCCCCCAAGTTAACTTGAACTTGCGGAAATTGTAAGTTAAGTTATCAAAGTTATTTTGAAGTTAACATAACTTAAGTTATTGATTTTATAAGTGAGTTGTAACTCATTTATATCTCGCATAAGTTTTTACTGTGCCCAATTTTGTTATTTATATAAAATGATCTTGAAATAATTATTTTGTTTGTTTTCAGGCAAAAGTTTGTGTATAAGCTTGTTTTTTCCTTCCCTTTTGTGTCTGAGTGCGCAAATGCTCGTGTTGAGCATGTAGATAGCACGAATTTAATTTCGCCCGTAGGCGACGCATATTGAATTTCAGAGCCAGGTGCGGCTTCAGTCGCTGCAACCTGCTCATTCATCTCTGCGTCCCGGAGGGTTGCCACCATTCCCTGCTCGACGTTCATGGCTCCGGCAACAAGCGGAAGAGAAGGCAGCACAGCACGGAAAACCAAAAAGTGAGCTGCAATGGAAAAAAAAACGAAGTCTTTCTCGGTTTTCCAACCAGACACATGCGCGTTTGTTGTGGTATCTTAAGAGAGCGCACAACACATGCACGTTTGCGAAGTTTTTAATGTATATTTGCATACAAACACAACGCGTTTGTCACAGTGAACCATATACATACGCGTAGGCTCTATTCTTGTCTACATACGAAACACCAAAAAAAAACACGTTCCGCACACATTCCGCACACATTCCGCACACATTCGCGTTTGGAAATCGTTTGGGATCAAACATACATGCGTTTGTGATGGTTAGGTATCAAACACATACACGTACATTGCTTCTTGTCACCAGACACATATGCGTTTGTTTGATTTTTTGTGATATTGCATCCAAACACATACGCGTCTATAACCAAACCTTACATATCCCCCCAGAAAAGTCCAAAATCAAGCCGGGAACCCATGAGATGCATATTCTAGTCAGAAGAGCGCATATTGTAGTCGTAGTCTGTATCCTTTTACTGGGATGCCTGAGGCCGCAAGCTACCAAATATATATTCAAAAATGAGTTCAATCTTTTTGATTTGACGCTCTGTGGAGCGAAGTGTCTCCCATATAGCGTTTGCCGCAATCAGTATTGGAAACGCTGTGCTGCTGCAGCCTGCGCCTGAGCCCGTAAAGCAGTCATCATGCAACGAAGGGGCGCTTTGATGAACTTGAGTCGAAAATGCCTGCAAAATCAAAAAGTTCCCGATTTTCCCCCAAGGTCCATGAACACCAAAAAACACCTGCAAAAAGTTAACTTGTGTAACTTTTTACTATCTTGTTTACGTCCGAACCCATAACTTATGTTATCAAAGGAAGTTGGGAAGCAATACTTCCGAGTTACGAATGACTTTTACTATGATGAAGGGTGGTGCGCGATCTATACTTGATGGAATTGACTATGATGAAGGGTGGTGCGTGATCTAACGATCTAACAATACATAACAAAAGAATAAGAAGCGATGGAATTGACTATGATGAAGGGTGGTGCGTGATCTAACAATGCACATCACAAAAGAATAAGAAGCTCTGGAATTGACTATGATGAAGGGTGGTGCGCGATCTAACAATACATAATCAAAGGAAGCTGGTGACGATGGGAAGTGGTGAGGGAGGGAAGTGGTGATGACGGGAAGTGGTGAGGAAGGGAAGTGGTGATGACGGGAAGTTGGTGAGGAAGGGAAGTGGTGACGATGGGAAGTGATGAGGAAGGGAAGTGGTGACGGAGGGAAGTGGTGATGAAGGGGAGTGGTGAGGAACGGATGTGGGGACGATGGGAGGTGGTGACGATGGGAAGCGGTGACGATGTGAAGTGGTGATGAAGGGAAGTGGTGACGGAGGGAAGTGGTGATGAAGGGGACTGGTGAGGAAGGGAGGTGGGGACGATGGGAGGTGGTGACGATGGGAAGTGGTGACGATGGGAAGTGGTGATGAAGGGAAGTGGTGACGAAGGGAAGTGGGGATGTGACGAAGGGAAGTGGTGATGAGGAGAAGTGGTGGCTTTGGGAAGTGATGACGAAGGGAAGTGGTGAGGATGCATGAAAATGACGCACGGGCTTTGTTTTGGAGCGGAAGCCGGAGCACGAAACCTTTTGTTTTTCCATGTAAAGTGGCTGCAGCCGGCGATGAAAAGTACCTCGTCTGTGCGGCGGTTGCGGCTGCGGTCGTTTCATGCGCGAATTTGTTCCTCCTCTGTGTTCTGCAACGAGTGGTTGTGTCTGTGTGCGTAGTTCTATGCGGTTCTTGAACTGGTTGCAGATTGCATTGGAATGGCTGCTTGATTGTCGTCATCTGATGTTGCCACGTGCGTAGATAGGTGCAGGTTTGTTTTGGGGAGGAAGCCGGAGCACGAAACCTTGTGTTTTTCCGTGAAAGTGGCTGCAGCCGGCGATGAAAGGTACCTTGTCTGTGCGGCGGTTGCGGCTGCGGTCGTTTCATGCGCGAATTTGTTCCTCCTCTGTGTTCTGCAACGAGTGGTTGTGTCTGTGTGCGTAGTTCTATGCGGTTCTTGAATCTCTGGTTGCAGATTGCATTGGAATGGCTGCTTGATTGTCGTCATCTGATGTTGCCACGTGCGGAGATAGGTGCAGGTTTGCCACGGGATGCTGCAAAACGCATTGTAATGGCTGCATGAATGATGCATGGGCTTTGTTTGGGGGAGGAAGCCGGAGCACGAAACCTGGTGTTTTTCCGTGTAAAGTGGCTGCAGCCGGCGATGAAAGGTACCTCGTCTGTGCGGCGGTTGCGGCTGCGGTCGTTTCATGCGCGAATTTGTTCCTCCTCTGTGTTCTGCAACGAGTGGTTGTGTCTGTGTGCGTAGTTCTATGTGGTTCTTGAATCTCTGGTTGCAGATTGCATTGGAATGGCTGCTTGATTGTCGTCATCTGATGTTGCCACGTGCGTAGATAGGTGCAGGTTTGCCACGGGATGCTGCAAAACGCATTGTAATGGCTGCATGAATGTTGCATGGGCTTTGTTTTGGGGAGGAAGCCGGAGCACGAAACCTTGTGTTTTTCCGTGTAAATTGTCTGCAGCCGGCGATGAAAAGTACCTCGTCTGTGCGGCGGTTGCGGCTGCGGTCGTTTCATGCGCGAATTTGTTCCTCCTCTGTGTTCTGCAACGAGTGGTTGTGTCTGTGTGCGTAGTTCTATGCGGTTCTTGAATCTCTGGTTGCAGATTGCATTGGAATGGCTGCATGATAGTTGTCATGCTCTGTTGCCATGTGCATAGAGACATGCGGGTTAGACACGTGATGCCGCAAGACGCATTGTAATAGTTCTTTGCGGTTCTTGAATCTCTGGTTGCAGATTGCATTGGAATGGCTGCTTGATTGTCGTCATCTGATGTTGCCACGTGCGTAGATAGGTGCAGGTTTGCCACGGGATGCTGGAAAACGCATTGTAATGGCTGCATGAATGTTGCATGGGCTTTGTTTTGGGGAGGAAGCCGGGGCACGAAACCTTGTGTTCTTCCGTGTAAAGTGGCTGCAGCCGGCGATGAAAGGTTCCTCGTCTGTGCGGCGGTTGCGGCTGCGGTCGTTTCATGCGCGAATTTGTTCCTCCTCTGTGTTCTGCAACGAGTGGTTGTGTCTGTGTGCGTAGTTCTATGTGGTTCTTGAATCTCTGGTTGCAGATTGCATTGGAATGGCTGCTTGATTGTCGTCATCTGATGTTGCCACGTGCGTAGATAGGTGCAGGTTTGCCACGGGATGCTGCAAAACGCATTGTAATGGCTGCATGAATGTTGCATGGGCTTTGTTTTGGGGAAGAAGCCGGAGCACGAAACCTTGTGTTTTTCCGTGTAAAGTGGCGGCAGCCGGCGATGAAAAGTACCTCGTCTGTGCGGCGGTTGCGGCTGCGGTCGTTTCATGCGCGAATTTGTTCCTCCTCTGTGTTCTGCAACGAGTGGTTGTGTCTGTCTGCGTAGTTCTATGCGGTTCTTGAATCTCTGGTTGCAGATTGCATTGGAATGGCTGCTTGATTGTCGTCATCTGATGTTGCCACGTGCGTAGATAGGTGCAGGTTTGCCACGGGATGCTGGAAAACGCATTGTAATGGCTGCATGAATGTTGCATGGGCTTTGTTTTGGGGAGGAAGTCGGAGCACGAAACCTTGTGTTTTTTCCGTGTAAAGTGGCTTCGGCCGGCGATGAAAGGTACCTCGTCTGTGCGGCGGTTGCGGCTGCGGTCGTTTCATGCGCGAATTTGTTCCTCCTCTGATGTGTTCTGCAACGGGTGGTTGCGTCTGTGTGCGTAGTTCTATTCGGTTCTTGAATCTCTGGCTGCAGATTGCATTGGAATGGCTGCATGATAGTTGTCATGCTCTGTTGCCATGTGCCTAGAGACATGCGGGTTAGCCACGTGATGCTGCAAGACGCATTGTAATAGCTGCATGAATGTTGCAGCTGGATCTCGTAAATAGTGTTGGAGTGGGCGCATCAAGGCCGTGACAGTGATTTGTCAGCAGATTTTCTTCATTTCGTTTGGCGCGAGTGATTTTCCTTTAATTTTTTTAAAAAAGTACTTCGAAATCGTCTTTTTTTCGCTTTGGCGTCGAGATCCGGTTTTGGAGCTGCAATTGCCGATGCCGCTGCGCGTAGTTCTATTGTTTTTTGCATCTCAGTCTCTGCAGGTCGCATTGTAATGGTTGCGTCAAGGTTGCTTGGTGCCGTGGCTGCACGCGTCATACTATTGTCTTTTCCAGCTGGATCAGCGGTACCTGAGACACCGAGACTTTTGCAAGAGAATCTTGCCCGCGATCCCACCTATCATTGACGTCGAAACCATGAACGAGTTCGATGCTCGTTGCCATCACTTGCAGTGGCACAGGCGGTGGACAATCACCGATGCATCGCTTGTGGACACGACAGACCTGTCTTGGAACCTCTTGCCATTGCTTCCTCCTTATCTATATGCCCATCTTGCGATGAAGCCTTGCATCAGGAGCTGCGAAATGCATATAGCCGGGAAAATCAGAGCACAGCTGTGCGTGACACTCACCGCGCTGGGAATTCGAATCTTGCATATGTTCTTGTGGTGGAACTTGATTGCGAAGAAAAGGCCCAGTGAATGGGCTCCAGGTAACTCCAGACTTATTTTTAAGGTACTACGTTGTCTGGACAAAGACGATCTGCTGTTGCATCGCTGATGCTGGCGCGTACAGGACGCTCACTGCGATGGCACGCGTGCCAGTGCGGGCCGTGTGATCAAGGCATGATTGTTGCCAAGGATTCAGAGTCAGATGAAAAAGGTGCATGGTCTGCATCGCGCTGGGTTCTGAGTTCTGCTTGATTCTGAAGTAAAGACTTGTAGCTTCAATGGTGTTTGATGCAAATATGAACCAGTTCCTGTGCGATGCCAAGCAAAAAAAGGCATTGATGAGATGAGTTGAGATGAAGTGCAAGTGTGAAGTGTGGACTGTGGGGTGTGAAGAGTTCAATGTGAAGTGTGAGGCAAGTGTTTGCATTGCACCGGGGTCGCGCGCAGGTCATGTTCTTGGACAGCAACACTGCAACAGCTTCGCACAAAGCACGCACGCACAGGCCTGGCTGGCGCACGGCGCATGCAAGTTCCTTAGTAGTATAGTACTGGGAAGTGATTCATGAAAGCTTAGATGACATATGAGAAGAGATGATGAGATGAGAAGAGATGAGCTGGGATAAGGTGAGAAGAGCTCAGATGAGATGAAGTGTGGAGTGTGAAGAGTGCAATGTGAAGTGTGGGGCGTGAAGAGTGCAGTGTGAAGTGTGAAGTGTGAAGTGTGGAGTGTGAAGAAAGCAGTGAGAAGTGTGAAGTGTGGAGTTTGAAGTGTGGAGTGCGAAGAGTGCAGTGTGAAGTGTGGAGTGTGAAGAGTGGAGTGTGGAGTGTGAAGAGTGCAGTGGGAAGTGTGAAGGGGCGAAGTGGAGCTTCAAATGTGACATGTGAAACAGGACGCCACTTTCGCAGAGTGCACACACGCACGGGCTTGGCTGGCGCACGGCGCATGCAAGTTCTATAGATGAGAAAGGTCCTATATATATCTTTAAGGCAACTTCCGCCCCGCCTCTTGCGGGTACTACTGGTAAGTCCACATCTTAGTTACTATTTCAACATGAATTATCAAACTTTTGACCTATGTTAACCCTGCTTATAAGTTAACTTGTGAACGTTTTAAGATAAGTTCTAGCTTGGGGGCCCCACCTTGAAGGACCCACCACTATCGAAAAAGCTGCGGGGTGGGCGGGTGGGCTGGATGGATTTGATTGCAATAGTTGACACCAAAACATGTCCCATCCTACTACAAGCCATTTTTGTCAGAGGAGCCACGAAAGGAACTAATCATTCAGAGGCTGCGTGATCTTATGTATCTGCAAGGAACATGTAGGAAATCGTTTGAGCAACACACTTGTCTTGGATGTTGTTAGCATGCCGATATCTCGGATTCCGCTGCTAGTTCATTGCTCCGGGCCAGGCTGAAAGTCTCAAGCTGGAGAGGAGGGACAAATCGCATGTGCTCCGTGATGCATGTCAAATGATGCGGGAGCACTCCCACCTGTCCGATCCGTTCCACAAACAATCCCTATCCCCTCGGGACCGCGATGTCGCTGCCCAGACTCTTGGTTTGAAATGCGAGGCTGATGTTTCAAGATTTTGTAAGTTAGTATGTTAATGTATTTTATGTGTTTTTTTGAAAAATGTTTCTTGAGTTTCAACCTCGGTTGTTGAGATAGTTGAGGGACTAAAGATAGATAGTGCTTTCCGCTTTTGAGTTCCTTGAACTCAGGCGAAGTCGCAAGGCCGCGAAGAGTGGGAGAAGAGTTTCTGGGAGAGGATGCAAAGACGAAGCATGTACTTGTACCTATAGTAATAAATAAGTAATCATAGCTGTAATAATGGAAACAACAGCAGCAACAATAACAAATAATGATATTGAATAATCAGAATAAGCTTTAATAACAACGATAATGATAAATTATGATAACACCAATGGGGAATGCGGCAAGGCAATGAGGTTTGCCCGGACTCCCAACGAGCGTCCGGGCAAACCAGGATCATGATGAACACATCAAAGCAATACTATTTCTGATATGATATTAAAATACATTATATATTCTATATGTCAAAATAAATACATATACGTATATTATATATATATATGTACATAGCTACACAAATAATATCCATATCTATATGACTAACCGACAAAATTAGTGCAAGACTAAAGAAGCAGGGAGTGGACTTGGGATGTTCAAATCTGTGTGCGAACCTTCACAACCGATAGGGGAACACCCACTTTGGCCATGTCCTTTGCGAGTAGGCAATTCTATCCGCCACTTATATACATATGTAAAATCACGTATACATATGTAAGCATTGACATATAAATATGTCATGTCATGTGGTGTCATGTCATGCCATGTCATGTATGTGATGTAATGTATTGTAATGTATTGTAATGTAATGTAATGTAATGCAATGTACTGTAATGTAATGTAAGCAATGTAGTGTAATGGAATGTAATGTACTGAAAGCTATGTAATGTATGTAATGCATTGCTGCATGTATGTAATGTATGTATGTATGTAATGTTTTGCATGTATGCAATGTACTGTAACGTAGTGTAATGTAATGTAATGCAATGTAATGCAATGTAATGTAATGTAATTTCATGTATTGTCATGTCACGTCATGTAATGTAATTTATGTTTTTTGATAATAAATTATGTCATTTTTGTTATATTATGTATGTTATGTATGTTTTGTTTTTGTATGTTAAATCTTTTGTTTTGTTTTGTAATGTTATGTTTTGTATGTTTTGTTAAGTTATGTTACGTTTTGTCTCGTATGTTTTGCAATATTATGCAATGATTTTCTTTGTTATGGGATTTTTGTTTTGTTATATTATGCATGCATGTAATGTAATGTAACGTAATGTAATGTAATGTAATGTAATGTAATGAATGTAATGAATGTAATGAATGTAATGTATGTAATGTATGTAATGTATGTAATGTATGTAATGTATGTAATGTATGTATTGTATGTAATGTATGTAATGTATGTAATGTATGTAATGTATGTAATGTATGTAATGTATGTAATGTATTGCTGCATGTATGTTATGTATGTTATGTATGTTATGTATGTTATGTATGCTATGTATGTTATGTATGTTATGTATGTATGTATGTATGTATGTATGCATGTATGTATGTAGTTAAGTTAAGTTATGTTATGTTATGTTATGATATGTTATGTGTTGTTATGTATGTATGTTATTCATGTATCTTATGTATGTATGCTATGTATGCATGTAATGTGTTGTTATGTAATGTGTTTTTGTAATGTTGTGCAATGTAATGTAGTGTCATGTTATGCGATGTTTTGTTATCAAAGGAAGGTGGGAAGCAATCTTCCGAGCTACAGATGACTTTTTTGCAATTGACTCTACATCACATCCCAATAAATCAGGCAACAATACATCTGACAAAGGGTGGTGAAGTGGTGAAAATACATCACATAACAATACATCACAAAACAATGTGTCACACAACAATACATCACATAACAATACATCGCATTACAATACATCACACAACAATACATTTGACGAAGGGTGGTGAAGTGGTGACAATACATCACATAACAATACATCACATAACAAAACATCACATAACAATACATCACATAACAAAATATAACGTAACAATGTATCAAACAAAAGTAGGGAACAAAGGGTGGTGAAAGTAAGGAACCAAGGGTGGTGACGGAGGGACGTGATGACGAAGGGTGATGACGGAGGGAAGTGATGACGAAGGGTGATGACGAAGGATGGATGATTGAGGGAAGTGGTGACTAAGGGAAGTGATTGCAGATCGCAGTGTCATGGCTGCATGACTGAGGGAAGTGATGACGCAGGGTGCTGGCGAAGGATGGTGACTGTTCTATGTGCTTGTTGCATCTGTGGCTGCAGATCGCACTGTGATGGCTGCATGGTTGGCGTCACACGTTTTGTTGCCATTTGCGTAGATAGGTGCAGGTTTGCCACGGGATGCTGCAAAACGCATTGTAATGGCAGCATCAATGTTGCATGGGCTTTGCTTTAGGGAGGAAGCCAGAGCACGAAACCGTGCGTTTTTTGTTTAAAGTGGCTTCGGCCGGCGATGTAAGGTACCTCGTGTGTGCGGTGGGTGCGGCTGCGCTCGTGTCATCGTCAGATCGGTTCTCCCTAGGTGTTCTGGAACCTGTGGTTGTTCATGTGTGCGTACTTCTAGGCGCTTGTTGCATCTGTGGTGCATGATTGGTGTCACGTTCTGCTGCCATGTGCGTAGAGAGATTCATGTTTGCCACGCAATGCTGCAAAACGCATTGTAATGGCTGCATGAATGTTGCATGGGGTTTGTTTTGGGGAGGAAGCTGGAGCACGAGACCGTTGGTTTTTCGGTGTGAAGTGGCAGCAGGCGGCGATGAAGGGTATACCTTGTGTGTGCGGTGGTTGCGGCTGCGATCGTTTCATCGTTGAATCAGTTCCTCCTCTTTGTTCTGCAATGTGTATTGTTCATGTGTGCGTATTCCTCTATATGCGCTTGTTGCATCTGTGATTGCAGATCGCAATGTCATGATTGCGTCAAGGTTGCTTGCGCACCAAGGATGCGATAGTGATTTGCCAGCAGATTTACTTAATTTTGCCGCCAGCGATTTTCCTTTTAAACGTCCTTTTCAAAAGTGCTTCAAAATCGTCCTTTTTTCGCTTTGGCGCCGAGATCCGGTTTTGGAGCTGCAATTTCTGGCGCCGTTGCGCGTAGTTCCATTGCGTTTTGCAATGCAATACCTGGAGATCGCAATGTAATGGCTGGGTCAAGGTTGCTTGTTGCCACGGCTGCGTGCGTAATACTATTGTCTTGTGCAGCGGGGCATTGTAAATCGTATTGGAATGGCTGCACCAAGGCTGCGATAGTGATTTGTGAGCAGATTTTTTCAATTTTGGCGCTGGCGATTTTCCTTTTTAAATTCCTGTTTAAAAATGCTTCAAAATCGTGTTTTTTTTGGGGGCTGGCCTCAAATCCGGTTTTGGATTGTCAAAGCTTCTATGTGAAAGAGCTACAGAGGACGTGCTTTGTAGTACAAAGTAGTACTGGGAAGTGCTTTCTGCAAGCTTTGTAGAACCAAGTAGTACTGGGAAGAGCTTCGTGCAAGCTTTGAAGTACAAAGTACTACTGGGTGCAAGCTTTGAAGTACAGAGTAGTATTGGGCGCAAGCTTTGTAGTGCAAAGTAGTATTGGGATGTGTTTTGCACAAGCTTTGTAGTGCAAAGTAATACTGGGAAGTACTTTGTGCAAGCTTTGTACTACAAAGAATTTTGTAAACATCTTTCTGTGTAAATGCATAGAAGAGACGCGATGAGTTGAGACTAGCTTCGGTGAGATGAGAAAGACAATGCAACGCCAAGCAAGAACTTTCTTCACACTGCACACTGCAATCTTCACACCCCGCACTTCACACTTCACACTTGCACTTCACATTCCACCCTTCATCTCATCTCATCTCATCTGAGCTCTTCTCACCTCATCTGAGCTCTTTTCATCTCATTTCATCTCTTCGCATGTGTCAGCTAAGTTCTACTTAAAATTCTACTTACCTATTTCATTTCATCGGAGCGCCGCCGGGGTCGTGTGCAGGTCATGTTCTTTGACCGCAACCTTGCAACAGCTTCGCACAAAGCACGCACGCACGGGCCTGGCTGGCGCACCAAGTTCTACAGATGACAAAGGTTTTATAGCATATCCCTAAGGCAACTGCCGCGCCGCCTCGT
This sequence comes from Cladocopium goreaui, assembly GCA_947184155.2. Classification (NCBI taxonomy): domain Eukaryota; class Dinophyceae; order Suessiales; family Symbiodiniaceae; genus Cladocopium; species Cladocopium goreaui. Next base: position 381,180 of record CAMXCT020005457.1, read on the forward strand.
GCGGGTACTACTGGTATGCTGTTATGTAATGTTAAGTAATGTAATGTAATGTATCGTAATGCTTTGTGATGTTATGTAATGTTATGTCCTGTTATGCGATGGTGTGTACTGTTGTATATATATATATATATTTTTTTGTAATGTAATGCTGTGTATGTATGATGTTGTCTTGTATGGCATTGTATTGTATGGTATTGTGTTGTATGCTGTTGTATTGTATTGTGTTGTGTTGTACTGTAATGTAACCTAAGTATTGTAATGAAATGTATTGTATTGTAATGTAATGTATTGTATTGTGTTGTGTTTTCTTGTCTTGTATTGTATTGTGTTGTATTGTTTTGTATTGTATTGTAAGTAATGGATGAAAGTCATGGCATGCAAGTAGTGTTTTGCAAGCAATGGTATGCAAGTACTGTTATGCAAGTCATGGTATGCAAGTAATGGAATGCAAGTAATGGTATGGAAGTAATGGTTGGTATGGAAGCAGTGGTCTGTATGTAAGTAATGGTATGTATGTAAGTAATGGTATGTACGTAAGTAATGGTCTGTATGTAAGTAATGGTCTGTATGCAAGTAATGGTCTGTATGTAGGTAATGGTCTGTATGTAAGTAATGGTTTGCATGTAAGTAGTGGTAAGTATGCAAGTAATGGTATGTATGTAAGTAATGGCATGTATGTATGTAATGGTATGTACTGTTTGCAATGGTATGTAATGTGTGTAATGTATGTAATGTATGTACTGTATGTAGTGTACGTAGTGCATGTACTGTATGTAGTGTATGTACTGTATGTAATGTATGGAATGTATGTAATGGATGTTGTGGATGTAATGGATGCAATGGGTGTGTAGTATGTAAAGTATGGCATGTATGGCATGTATGGCTTGTATGCTATGCATGGTATGTATGGTATGCATGGTTTATATGGTGTGTATGGTATGTATGGTATGTATGGCTTGTATGGTATGTATGGTATGTATGGTATGTATGGTATGTATGGGATGTTTGGTATGTTTTGTATGTGATGTTTTGTTTGTTTTGTTCTGTATGTTATATTGTGTATGTTTTGTATGTATGTTTTTTGTTTGTTTGATATGCACCTGGTGAAGGTATGTTTTGTATGTATGCTACGATTTGTGTGTTTTGTATGTTTTGTGTACGTTTTGTGTATGTTTTGTGTGTTTTGTATGTTTTGTAGGTTTTGTGTGTGTTTTGTATGTCGTGTATGTTTTCTATGTTTTCTATGTTCTGTGTAGGTTTTGTATGTTTTGTTTTTGTAATGTATATGTACTGTATGTTTTGTATTTGTTTTGTATGTTTTGTATATGTTAAGTGTGTTTTGCGTATGTTTTGTATATGTTAAGAATTGTTTGTGTATGTAGCGTATGCTATTTGCGTGTTATTTTGGTCATTTGTTTGTTATGTATGTTTTGTGTATCTTATGTATGTTTTGTGTGCGTTGTGTATGTTATGTGTATGTAATGTGTGCTATGTGCATGTAATGTATGCTATGTGTATATGATGTTTGTTTTGTGTATGTAATGTATGTTTTGTGTGTGTTTTGTATGTTATGTGGATGTTGTTTCTGTTCTGTGTATACATATATATAGTGTATATAGTGTATGTAATGTATGTATGATTTGTTATGTGTATGTAATGTTGTTCTGTGTATGTAATGTCATGTATGCAATGTGTATGCAATGTGTATGTAATGTGTATGTAATGTGTATGCAATGTGTATGTAATGTGTATGTAATGTGTATGTACTGTGTATGTAATGTGTATGTAATGTGTATGTAATGTGTATGTAATGTGTATGTAATGTGTATGTAATGTATGTAATGTAAATGTTTTCGCAATGTAAATGTATTTGCAATGTATGTTACGTATATGTATTGTATGCAATGTACATGTAATGTATGTGATGAAAATGTGGTTTTTGTAATGTAAATGAAATGTATGCAATGTATGTGTACTGTATGTAATGTATTTGTAATGTATGTCAGGTATTTCGAATGCATTTCATGTATAGGTAATGTATGTCTGTAATATTTATGTAGTGTTTGTCATGTATGTACTGTATATGTATTTTATGTACTGTATGTCATGTAAACGTAGTGTATGTAATGTAAATGTAGTGTATCTAATGTTTAACTAATGTATGTAATGCAAATGTAATGTATGTAATGTAAATGTCATGCATGTGGTGTATTTTTATTTGTTGCAATGCATGTAATGTATGTATAATATGTAAATAATGTATGTAATGTGTGTAATGTTTGTAATGTATATGTTGTATGTAATGTGTGTAATGTATGTAATGTGTGCAATGTGTGTAATATATGTCATGTATGTTTTTCAAGTCTATACGATGTATTTGCAATGTATATGTACTGTATGAAATATATGTGTAAGGTATGTAATGTATGTAATGTATGTGCAATTTAACGTATGTAACTTTTGTAATGAATGTAATGTATGTAATGTATGCACTGGATGTACTGGATGTAATGGGTGTACTTGATGTAATGGCTGCAACGGATGAAGTGGACATAGCTGGTGTAATGGGTGTAATGGATGTAATGGATGTAAAAAACTTAATGGATGTAATTTATGTATTGTATGTATTGTATGTATTGTATGTATGGTATGTATGGCAGGTATGATATGTGTGGCATGTGTGGTTTGTATGGTATGTATTGTATGCATGGTATGTATGGTATGCATGGTATGTATGGTATATATGGTGTGTATGTTATGTATGGTATGTATGGGATGTATGGGATGTTTGGTTTGTTTTGCATGTGATGTTTTGTGTGGTATGTTCTGTATGTTATGTTTTGTATGTGTTGTTTCTTTTGTACGTGTTGTATGTCAGGTATTTTTGTATGTTTTGTATGTTTTGTATGTTTTGTGTATGTCTTGTATGTTTTGTGTATCTTTTGTATGTTATGTGTTTTTTTATGTTATGTGTAGGTTTTGTTTGTTATGTAAATGAGATGTATATGTAATGTATGTTGGTTATGTTGTGTATTTGTTATGGATGTTCCGTATATGTTGAGTATATGTTGTGTATGTTTTGTATATGTGTGTAATGTAATGTATGTTATATGTATGTTTTTGTGTTTTGTGTTTGTTCTGTATGTTTTGTGTATCTTATGTATGTTTTGCGTGTTTTTGAATTTTGTGTATGTAATGTTTGTTCTGTGTATGTAATGTTTGTTAAGTTGATGCTGTGTATGTTATGCATGTATGTTTTGGTGTGTGTGTGTAATTTTGTTCTGTGCATTTATGTATGTAATGTGTATGTAATGTGTATGTAATGTGTATGTAATGTGTATGTAATGTGGGTACTGTGTATGTAATGTGTATGTAATGTACGTAATGTATATGTCATGCATGTCATGTAGTTGGCTGGCGACGGATAGAGCGCCGCCAGCTTTTGTGCGTTTTTCTGTTTCTCTACTTTTTCTCACGCGGTCTTGCTCTGTCGATGGGGTGGGGTGGGGGGGGTGGGGTGGGGTATCAGGGTCATGTGCAGAGTGCGTGGAACACGTTCTTGCCTAACAAACTCTTGATGTTACGCTCTGCGCTTTTTCGTGGCAACTTCTAACGCGCTCTTGATGTTACGCTCTGCACTTTTTCCTAGCAACTTCTCAGACGCTCTTGATGTTATGCCCTGCACTTTTTCCTAGCAACTTCTCAGACGCTCTTGATGTTACGCCCTGCACTTTTTCCTAGCAACTTCTCACACGGTCTGGATGTTACGCTCTGCACTTCTTCCTAGCAACTTCTAACACGCTCTGGATGTTACGCTCTGCACTTCTTCAAGGAACTTCTCACACGCTCTTGATGTTACGCTGAGCACTTTTTCCTAGCAACCTCTCACACGCTCTTGATGTTACACTCAGCATTTCTTCAAGGAACTTGTAACACGCTCATGATGTCATGTTCTGTTCTTTTCTCAGTACTTTGAAACACGATCTTGATGTGATGCTTTTGCCTGACTATGTCCCCGGTTTCTTTGAGTTCATTTACCACAGTTCCATTGATCATTGGAACTCAATGCATTGATCGGCACTGGAGAGGATTAAAGGAATTCATTGGATCAACTTTGCCTCGCAAACTCAAAGGAAACTTTGGATCCAAGATGCACCCAGAAATCGATACTTTGATCGAACAATGGTTGTACAGAATTTGGACACCTTCTTCTAGTCCTAACGAAGTGTATCAAAATTTAACTCACGTCTTGCAATGCTTGTGATAGAAAGAAAAGCACACTTACAGATACAACATTGATAAAACGAAGTAGTTTGTCGCAGGATTTGAGAGGGTCCAAAAAATGGACGAAAGCAGAAAAACCTGAGAAAACACAGGGACAGTGAACTTGCAACGGTTGGAAAAACAGGCGGCGTTCTATCCGTCGCTTACCATGTAGTTGGAATGCATGTCATGTATATGTAATGTGTAAAATGTATTTGTTGTGTATGTAATGTAAATGTAGTGTACGTAATGCATATGTAATGTATGTAGTGTACCTGTAATGTATGTAATGTAACGTATATGTAATGTTTGTCATGTATTTGTAATGCGTGTCACGTTTATGTAACCTTTGCCATGTATATATTTTGTATGTAATGAGTTTGTAATGTAGGTAATGTTTATGTAATGTATGTAGTAGTGTATGTGTAGTGTATGTAATGTAAATGTAGGGTTTCTAATGTGTATGTAATGTATGTAGTGTAAATGTAATGTATGTTATGTATATGTATTGTACGTCATGTATTTGTAATGTATGTAATTTATGTAATGTATGTAATGTGTGTCATGTATTTCTAATGCATGTCATGTTTGTATAGTGTGTGCAATGTATTTAATGTAAATGTAGGGTATGTAATGTGTATGTAATCTTTAAAATGGGAATGTAATACAACTGAAGGGTATGTAATGTATGTAATGTATTTGCAATGTGTGTAATGTGTATGTAATGTTTGTAATGTATGTATTTGCAATGTATGTCATGTATATGTAATGTATGTCATGTAAATGTAGTGTGTGTCATGTAAATGTAGTGTGTAATGTAAATGTAATGCATGCAATGTAAATGTAATGTATGTAATGTAAATGTAATGTATGTAATGTATGTAATGTATGTAATGTATTTGTAACGCAAACAATGTAAATGTAATGCATTTAATGGATATGTGCTCCGTGTAATGCGCATGTAATGTGCATGTAATGTGTATGTAGTGTCTGTAATGCATGTGATTTTTGTACTGTATGTAGTGTATATGTAATGTAAGTGTATATGTAATGTATGGCATGTATTTGAAATGCATATCATGTATGTGTAATGTATGTCATGTAAATGTAATGTATGGACTGTAAATGTAATGTATGTAATGTTTTTTGTAATGCCTGTAATGTAAATGTAATGTAAGTCATGAATATGTAAAGTATGTCATGTATATGTAGTGTATCATGTTTTTGTGTCATGTATGTAATGTATGTGATGTATGTAATGTATGTGATGTATGTAATGTATGTAATGTATGTAATGTATGTAATGTATGTAATGCATTTAATGTATGTAATTGTATGTAATTGTATGTAATGCGTGTACTGTATGTAATGTATGTAATGTATGTAATGTATGTAATTGTATGTAATGTATGTAATGTATGTAATGTATGGTATGTATGGTATGTATGTATGTGTGGTATGTATGGTATGTATGGTATGTTTGGTATGTATGGTATGTATGGTATGTTTTGTATGTATGGTATGCCTGGTATGTATGGTATGTATGGTATGTATGGTATGTATGGTATGTATGGTATGTATGGTATGTATAGTATGTTTGGTATGTATGGTATGTATGGTATGTATGGTATGGTATGGTATGGTATGGTATTGTTTTGTATGGTATGTAATGTATGTATGAATGTAATGTAATGTAATGTAATGCAATGTAATGTAATGTAATGTATGTATGTATGGTATGCACGTATGTATGTATGCATGTATGTATGTATGTACGTATGTATGTATGTATGTGTGTATGTATGTATATATGTAATGTATGTAATGTATGTAATGTATGTAATGTATGTAATGCGTGTAATTGTATGTAGTTGTATGTAATGCATGTAATTGTATGTAAATGTATGTAATGTATGTAATGTATGGTATGTATGGTATGTATGGTATGTATGGTAAGTATGGTATGTAAGGTATGTATGGTATGTATGGTATTTATGGTATGCATGGTATGTATGGTATTTATGGTATGTATGATATGCCTGGTATGTATGGTATGTATGGTATGTATGGTATGTATGGTATGTATGGTATGTATGGTATGTATGGTATGTATGGTATGTATGGTATGTTTGGTATGTATGGTATGTATGGTATGTATGGTATGGTATGGTATGGTATGGTATGGTATGGTATGGTATGTATGGTATGTATGGTATGTATGGTATGTATGTATGTATGCATGCATGCATGCATGGATGTATGTATGTATGTATGTACGTATGCATGTATGTATGTACAGTATGTACGGTATGTACGGTATGTATGGTATGTATGGTATGTATGGTATGTATGGTATGTATGGTATGTATGGTATGTATGTATTTTTGTATGTATGTATGTATGGTTGTATGTATGTATGGTATGTATGGTATGTTTGCTTTGGTATGGCATGGTATTGCATGGTATGGCATTGTACGGTATGGTATTGTTTTGTATGGTATTGTTTTGTCTTGTGTGGTATCATTTGGTTTTGTACCTTTTTGTCGTATTGTATTGTATCTTGTTGTTTGGTACTGTATGGTATTGTTTGGTGTTGTACGGAATTGTATGGTATTGTATGGTCTTGTACGGTCTTGTATGGTATTGTATCTTGTTGAAGGGTATTGTAAGGTATTTTGGTATTGTATGGTGTTGTACGGAATTGCATGGTAATGTATGGTCTTGTAACCGTGTTTGGTCTTGTATTGTATTGTATGGTATTAATTTGTATTGTATGGTGCTGTATGGTCTTGTGTTGTATTGTATCTTGTTGCATGGTATTGTATGTTATTGTTTGGTGTTGTACGGAATTGTATGTTATTGTATGGTCTTGTACGGTCTTGTATGGTCTTGTATGGTCTTGTACGGTATTTTTTTGTATTTTTGTTATTTTTTGGTATTGTATAGTATTGTATGGTTTGATATGGTATGATAATGTATGGTCTTGTATGGTAATGTATGGTAATGTCTGGTAGCGTTTGTTAATGTATGGTATTGTATGGTATTGTTTGGTATTGTATGGTATTGTTTGGTATTGTATGGTATGTATGGTATGTATGGTATGTAAGGTATGTACGGAATGTGTATGGTATGTATGGTATGTAGGGGGTATGGTCTGGTATGGTATGGTGTTTATAGGCATGTATATTGATGTACTGGTATGTATGGTGTGTATGGCATGTATGGCATGTATGGCATGTATGGCATGCATGGCATGTATGGTACAAATGGTATGTATGGTATGCATGGTGCGTATGGTATGCATGGTATATATGGTGTGTCTGGTATGTATGGTATGTATGTTATGGTATGTTTTGGTTTGGTAATGTGTGGTAATGTAATGTACTGTAATGCAATGTAATGTACTGCAATGTAGCGTCAAGTATTGCATTGTAATGTATGGTAATGTGTTGTGATGTATTGTAATGTAATGTAATGTAGTGTAATGTAGTGTAATGTAGTGTAAAGTTTTGTAATGTAATGTATTGTAATGTAGCGTAATGCATTGAAACGTAATGCAATGTATTGTAATGTAACGTACTGTAATGTAATGTATTGTAATGTAATTTAACCTACTGTAATGTAATTTAAGGTATTGTAATGTAATGTATTGTAATGTAAGGTGCTGTAATGTAATGTGATGTTTTGATTGTAATGTAATGTAATGTATTGTAATGTAAGGTGCTGTAATGTAATGTAATGTTTTGTTTGCAATGTAATGTATTGTATGTAATGTAGTGTGTTGTATGTAATGTAATGTATTGTATGTAATGTAATGTGTTGCATGTAAAGTAATGTGTTGTATGGATTGTATGTAATATATGTACTGTATGTAGTGTATGTAATGTTTGTAATGTGTGTAATCTATGTTTTGTATGTTTCGTTTGTATGTATGCATGCATGTATTTATATATGTATGTATGTGTGTATGTATGTGTGTATGTATGTATGCATGTATGTATGTATGTATGCATGCATGCATTTGTGTATGGTTGTATGTATGTATTGGTGTGTATGTATATGTGTATGTATGTATGTATGTATGTATGTATGGTATGTATGGTATGTATGGTATGTATGGTATGTATGGTATGTATGGTATGTATGGTATGTATGGTATGTATGGTATGTATGGTATGTATGGTATGTATGGTATGTATGGTATGTATGGTATGCATGGTATGTATGGTATGTATGGTATGTATGGTATGTATGGTATGTATGCATGCATGTATGTATGTAATGTATTGTATTGTATTGTATTGTATTGTGTTGTATTGTACTGTATTGTATTGTATTGTATGTATGGTATGTATGGTATGTATGGTATGTATGGTATGTGTGGTATGTATGTATGTATGTATGTATGTATGTATGTATGTATGTATGTATGTATGTGTGTATGTATGTATGTATGTATGTATGTATGTATGTATGTATGTATGTATGTATTTATGGTATGTATGGTATGTATGGTATGTATGGTATGTATGGTATGTATGGTATGTATGGTATGTATAGTATGGTATGGTATGGCATGGTATGGTATGGTATGGCATGGCATGGTATGGCATGGTATGGTATGGTATGTATGTATGTGTGTATGTATGTAAACATTTGTGTATGTTTACATACACATATTAGACGCATTCACATCTTAAACGCGCAGGCCGGCACACATTATTTTTCAGTGCCAGCTTCGGTAAAATCAAGACAACCTCGATTTCCAACTGGAATCCTGGGGTATTCATGTTAACATCCGTTCTTCACCCATGCTCAACCCGCACTTTACCCGTACTCGACCCGTACTCCCCCGTATCAATCCATGCCTTTAGTGGGGTGAAAAAACCTTGGGAGTGTCTATGCAAAAGGTGGTCTCTTTTCACATCGCAGGATTTTCCTGGATTTCTGCAGGTTTGGAAGCTCAACGTAAAGACACCCACAGGATACCAGACAGATGCATGTTTTCTATGTTAGTTTTGAAAGAGTGAGAAGACTCAAGAACTCGAAAGCGATCATGACCGTGAATGTAGAGGTGCTCGCATCAGGCAACGATGCCCATTGGGTTCCTGACTTGGCATCATGTAATGTCTAGGCATGAAAGAAGAAATTCAGTTTGCCTTAAGTGAACAGGCAGCACTAGCGAAACTAGTCATTCTATTTGATCTGGCTTTTGCCTTTCCGCTTTTCTGAACATTTTGAACAAAATCAAGATGAAGGACAAGTTGCACAAGTAGACAGGTCAATTCAATATGTTGCTGCCTGTGCTGATGAATTTTTGCTATGCTTTCGAGTGCTCTTGCTCCCAAATTTTCAGTCGAAACTGCCTTCATTCCTCATTCATCTCTATAAATGTGTCTTGCGTGGTCTATTTGCAACTTTATGTCTAGCTGAAGCCAGGGCTCTGAAGTCGCCAAAAGGCAAGCTTCAGCCGTGACCTAAGCACAATGATCTTATTGTGTTTCTACTGTTCAGTGTTTAAAGGTTTGAATGTTCTGAAACCAGTCTTCCCAGCATCCACAGATGTGGAACAGTGCAGTTCTTGAAACCTTGCCCAAACATGGCAAGCCCTGCGAATTTGTGGCAGATCAGGTGCGCAAGACTGTCTCCGCGGCTGCTTGGCTGAGATGTGTTCATTCAGGGTTGAAGCCTCCAAAGGATGCACCACGAAGATGTGCTCCCAGCAAGAAACGGCTCATCTCTGTGCTTGTGCTGTGCTCACCGTGATGGTTTTCTCTTTCGAATTTGCCTAGAATTTAAGTCATTTGCAGTTACTGTAAGAGCTTGTCGATCGTCACGTACTGTGGCTAGGAGAGGAAGTCAACCACAGGCCCCACACACACATGTCAGAGGGCATGGGGTTCAAAAAAATGGCATCAATGAAACATTATTTTAAGGGATGAAAAAAAACAATATTCATGTTTCCTGCGCTGGTGCAGTGTTTTGGCATGCTTTGGCCCTTTTCAAATCTTGTGGTATCTCTCGGTCCTCTAGTCCTCTGGTCCTCTTAATATTTTTTGATCCCTCACCCATGCCAGAGTGTGTGAGGCAAAACAACCCCGCCCTGCAAGGCCGCAGCAGATGAGTGGTGTTTAACAAACGGTTCTTTTTGGATGAGTTTGTGGCTGTTTTCCTGCTTTGGTATCATGATGACTTTGATATGTATCCAAGAATTGTCACGCCCTACTCGGAGGAAGTTTAGAAGTCAAACTTCCGACAATATGGACAGATGAAAAGTAGAGATGGGATGAGTCAGAGAAGAGAAGAGAAAAGAAAGAAGATCAGAGAAGAGAAAGTCAGAAGAAAGCAGATGCAGATGCGCGAAAAGGTAGGAAAGTCGCGAAACACTGTGTTTTTCAATGATTTGTGGCTCCGGAGGGTCGAAAAGTAGGCTCGCTAAAGCGGCGGGTGCGGAGCCATCTGACCAGATGAGAGATGAACAATTGCAAGGTGTTGTGGCGCGGCGCGAGGCACATTTCGAAGTCAAAATGTACAAAACACCTCAGCTTCGGAGCACTTTTAGAAGTTGAGATGTCGAACAAGTGCACGCCGTTGTGGCACGAAGCAAATTTGCAAGTGAAAAAGTTAAGAGCACCTCACGTTCGGAGCACTTTTGGAAGCTGAGATGTCGAAAAAGTGCACGCCGTTGTGGCGCGAAGCACATCTCGCCGAAGTCAAAAGTGGAAACAACTGACGGGTTCGGAGCAGCTTTTGACGTTCAGATGTCGATTTGCATGGCAGGCGCAAGGGGTTCTGCACATTGCCAAAAGTGAGCAAAACGTGAGGGTTCTATAGCACACTACACTCCACGACATTCCACTACACTACACTCAAATACACTACACACACTACGCTACGCTACACTACACTACAATACGCTACGCTACACTACACTACACTACAGTACGTTCTACCCTACACTCCACTCCACTCCACTCCACTACACGCCACTACGCTCAAGTAAACTACACTACACGACAACTACAACTACAACTACACTACAACTACACTACAGCTACAACTACAACTACAATTACAACTATACTACATTACACTACACTACAGTAATTACCCTGCAACACACTATACTCCACTCCGCTACACTACACTGCGCTGAATGACACTACACTACACTACAGCCACACCTACAGCTACAACTACAACTGCAACTGCAACTGCAATGGCCACTACACTACATTGCACTACACTAATTACATTACACTACACTACATTACACTACATTACGCTAACTACAGCTACAAATCCACCTACAAATCCACCTACAACTACAACTACAACCACAACTACACTACATAAGACTACACTACACTACACTACACTACACTAATTACATTACACTACAGTACGCTACACCCCACCCCGCTACACTACACTACACCTCACTACACTACACTACACCCCACTACACTACAACGCACTACATTCAATTACAGTACACTACACTACACCATACCACACCACACCACGTGACACTACACTACATTAACTACACAACATTAATACAATTACAACTACCTTTACAACTACAACTACAATACATTACATAACACTACCCTACAATACACTGCACTACAACTATAACTACAGCTACAACTGCGTTACACTAATGGCATTACACTACGCTACACTACGCCACACTACACCACACCACACTACACTACACCACACCACACTACACTACACTCAATTACACTACACTACGCTACACTACGTACATTACATTATATTAGGTTACATTACATTACTACCTTACATTACATTATCAACACAACATTGCATTACATTACACTTCACTGCACTGCATTGCATTGCGTTGCGTTGCATTGCATTACATGACATTACATTACACCACCAGACATGCAACTGCAACTACACTACACCAATTACACTACACCACAACTACAACTCCACTACAACTACACTAACAGCTGCACTACACCACACTACATCCAGCAGTTATGGGTGAGGTGACCGACCAGGTGACCACTGCAACCATTGCAACCGCTCCAAAAAACACAGCTCCCACCACCTTTCGGTCCATCAGTGGATTCGCTCTGCCATCCGTGATTCACAGCAACCAACCTCTCTTATAGGTTTCCTATTTTTGAAACTTCCGCCGCCGCCTTGTGCGGTACTACTGGTAGATTGTGTGGAACAATCGAGGTAGCTTCCGTAATGCTTTCAAACGATATTCGGTGGTGTTCTCATTTGGTTTTACAACATCAGCATCGTCCATTGTCGTCCAATGCGTCTCCAATAGGCAATCTAACCAAATATATCAAACACACATCAGGTACACTACATGTGTGGTGGTTGAGAGGGGGGTTGGGGTTGATATCGACTGCGCTTGTATTGTTGAAGAACTGCTTGCTCGGTACAGGCGATCGTCTGTGAGAGGCACCACTGTCTTGGATCTCCGGCACTGCGCCAAGCCGTAGACAGATCTCTCAACAAAAGACTTTGTGCAGAGTTTCCTGAGTTGTACAAATGTCAGATTCATACTTCTCTGGAGAGAAGAACATGAAGAAGGAATTACGTGGATCGCAGAGGTCAAATTTTTGGGTTTTCCATGGTTTTCATTAAGTTTCATTAACTTTTCATGAAGTTTTCATGCATTTCATGCGATGTGGGAATTACTCCGTGACCAAGGCCGTTCCGCCAGGATAGCCAGGAATTGGTGAGTTTCCCAAGCGCAGATTTTCTTAGATTTCGTTTCCAAGAGCGGGAGTGTAGTGACAGTACGATGTGATACGGTATACGTATATTAACGCCTGTGTGTATGCATGTGTATATGTGGTGTCCCCTTCAATGTCATGTGTCCATCATTGGCCACCAAGGGCAGCATTTGCAGCATGGACCATCAAGTGGAGAGTTTACTGCGAACCGCCTTGGCTGCGTGGAAGGAGTGGAGCCCTCAGCCTAACGCCGGAGCCACGTACGCATCAGATACATCATGGAAGATCAGTGGTGTGGCGTGATTTGACGTGTTTGGCTACTTTGATTTGATGCTTTTGGATGAGGTTCACCTTTCAGTACATCCGAGATGAAGACGAAGATGAATCTGAGCAAGAAGTTGAGGCCTTCTGCCACCTCTGCGGTTGAAGATATCAGTGTTCTACAATATATATATATATATATACATAGTATATAAACTGATCAGATATGTGTACAGTATAGACCATGTTACATGTAGTACATATGTTTGTATATGTGCTGCAGCCATTTTAGTGCTTTTAGCTACCTTCGAGCTAACCGAGTGAAAAGGTGCTGAACAGTGCTCAGGAGTGTTCATCAGATTTTAGAGCCCAAATTCTCTATTCATGGTAGCGGAGCTGATGTTCTGATACCCAGCTGTGAATGTGTAGGTGTCGACGCCGAGCTGATTCAGCTCTGGCGCGCTCACCTCGTGCCAACTGGAAAAGGTTGACACTCAAGCTCCTGAAAATCAGGAAGATCCAAAGATACTTTCATAGCCTTGGGAGTGCATCTCCAAAGGTACCCAAGGGTTCTCTTGAATCAGGTCTCAAAGCGCCTGAAGAACGACTAAGGATGGCTCAGCAACAGCAGCCACCTCAGCAATCAGGCACTCCACCAGCACCAGCACAAGGACAGACCAACGGTCCCAACATGTCCCAGATGGTTATGCAGACGGATGGCCCAATTGACTCAGGGTCAGGCGCAGCTGAATCAGGCAATGGCCGAGGCTATGAACCAGCAGCTACAGATCAACAGAAATGTTGAGAGGTCTGTTGAGTACAAAGACAGATCAGAGTTGAAAGGCATACCCAAACCTGATAAGTTCACTGGAGCATCAGGCACTTGGGATAGTTGGTGGTACAAGTTTAAGACTTGGGTTGAAAGTTGCCACAAGAATGCTGTGAAGATTGTGGCACAAGTTGAATCTCAGTGTGACAAAGAGATCACTGAGTCAGGTCTAGAAGTAGACTTTGATGAAGGTGCCGAGCTTGTTTCAGCTCAGGCTCGAGAAGCCCTCATATCATTGACTGTGGGAGAAGCGTTGGAAATTGGCAAGAACACATCTCGTGGTAGCCACTTTGGCCTAGAAGCCATGAGACGACTGTTGTGCAAATATGATCCTCAAAATCCTCAAGCTAATTCAGCCTTGTTGAAAAAGGTTCTGCATCCAAGTCAATGCAGTCTTGATAAGCTTCGAGAAGGGCTTCTGAGTTGGGAGAACTTGAAAAGAAAGTATGAAGACAGGAGGAAGAAACCACTTGAAGATGACATCTCCAGGAGTTGTCTGCAGCAAATGTGTCCCAACAAGCTGCAAGATCATTTGGACTTGCAGGCTTCGAGATTGACCACGTATGACCAGGTGAAAGCTGAAGTTCTGGCCTATCTCGAGAATGTCGAGACCAGAAAGAAGCAAAGTCAGGAGCCGTTCCCACGGATGTGGATTCCCTTGCTAAGGGTAAGGGAAAAGGAAAACAAGATAAAGGGAAAGGCAAAGGTAAGTCCAAAGGTAAAGACAAAGGGAAGAATCAATCTCCATCTTGGTCAAACAATCCCTACACCAAGAACTCTGGAAACAATCAGTCTTGGACCAATCAGTCTTGGAATCAGCAGTCTTGTTATAAACAAAACACCAATGACTCCAAGAGCAAAAGGAAAGGCAAGAAAGGTCAAGACAAAGGTAAAGGTAAAGGTGATCAAGGTAAAGGTCGCAAAGTTGCCAATGTTGAGTCTGATACTTGGGCTCAAGAGCAACAACCAGCAGCAGCATCTGGTGACCAACCTGAACCAGAAGTCACTGCGCTGTTTACCTTGGAAGACGCTATGCCGCCTAAGTCTGAAGCGCAAGAGGAATCACCCCGTCGTGGTCGAAGTCCAAGGAGAGCTACACTCCAAGCACCTTCAAGGAGCACTGTGACCAGGAGCGCTATGGTGATGGCTCAGAGTGCTTTGGCATCAGCTTCTGGGTCCAACAAGGAGCTTTTCAGTAAGATGATTGCTCAGGCTGAGAGCGCTGTCAAAGATGCTCAGGACAAAGGGCTCCAAGCAAATCAGGCCCTTAAGGAACGCCAAGAAGCCCTGGACAAGTTGAAGAAAGAGGCAGCCCAGCATCAGAAAGAGGCCAAAGAGGCAATGGCCAAAGTGAGGGCAGAAGGCCGTGCTGCTTCAGCACCGGCTGCACCCTCTCGTCGGTTGCAAGCCGACCTAGATGCTGGAGTACATGCAAGAGCTGCCAGGAAAGCAGAAAAGAGTAGGCAGAGAGCTGCTAGTCATCGAGCAGCCACTGCAAAAGATAGAACAGCTAGCTTCAAGAACTATGAGCTGGCAACCCATGGACAAGCCAACCCTGACAAGTGGGACAAGGAGGACATTGGAGATCTTCCTGAATCTCCCAAGGCAAGAAAGTTGGAACCCAAGCGCCATAGAGGAGGACATCACAGGTCTGAAAGACGAAGGGCAGATGAAGCTAGAAAGAAGGCCAGCGAGGACAAGATGAAGGAGATGAGCAAAGAAGGAATCCCAAAATGGATTCATGACAAGTTCGAGATTTCCTCGGAAGAGACCACTGATGAGTGTGAATTTGCCAGCAGACTTGAGAAGCTGAAGAACGATCCTGAAGTTCTCAGCAAGTTGGACAATGTCTTGAAGGAGGCCTATGAGAAGGCTTATGGTGAAGTTCTCGACCTAGGATCATCGGAAGAGGTCGAATCAGACGATGTACCATTCAATCAGGAACCTGCACCAGGCATGGAAGATGTAGATCGTCATTGGGAGACTTCCTCTCGAGAGCTCATGTCATTCAAGGAGTTGCACGAGAAGTCCAAAACTGTGTCCAACAAAGGACATCCCTATGTGAAGTGCCAGGCATGTGGAAAAGCACTGAACTCCATGAGTCTTGCAAGCTTTTGGCAACATGTGGAGAGCAAGAATTGCTATCCTCAACGCGCCCTGGAGTTTTGGAAGAAAGAACACTTTCAAGCAAAGGCTGAAAGAGAAGCAAAGGCTGAAGGAGAGGCATCCAAGAAGCGCCCCATGGATGATGCAGAAGCCAAAGATGAGAAAAAGCGCCAAGAGATTGCTAAGGATGAAGAATAGAAGAAGCGCAAGCAGCACTTTGAGGAGCACTATGAACACTTCAGGTACAAGGGTAAAGATGATGTGAAGCCTGAAGTGAAGAAGATCCCCAGGAGGCCAGGGGAGAAAGAGAAGGAGAAAGAAGCAAAGAGAGAAGAGAAGGAGAGATCAGAGAAGGAGGATGACAAGTCACCCAGCAGGGCACCAATTGAGCTGAAGTCCATATCCCCATCGAGAGCGCCTCAGGACAGCCGGCCTGATTCAGCCCAGGCGTCCAAGGGCAAGGGGAAATTCAGCACAGGTGCCAAGAGATTCTTGGAAAAGGCAGTGCGTGAAGCTGCCAACTTTATGGAAAGAAAAGTCAGGAAGAAGAAGGAGAAGTCACCATCTCCCAAGCTCAGGGAGCATTCACCAGGAGGAGGAGTTCGATCAGACTCCAACCTCGACTTCCTGTGAAGTTTGGCATCTCCGGTGGATACCATTGTTTGGGCCACCGTTGACTCAGGGGCTGCAACCAGTTGCCTACCCAAGGAGATGGCACAGTCTTTGGAGTTGGCTATGACGCCTGTGGATGAGAAGCCGTTTACCAATGCATCAGGACAACCAGTCCAGGTGCACGGCATATGCAACCCCATGGTGACAATGGGTGAGAAAGGAGGCCCACAAGTCAAAGGTGTGGGACAGTTCCGGGCAATGGATGTGGCAAAGCCATTGCTATCTGTGTCCAAGCTGGTTGAGAAAGGCTGGACAGTGACCTTCGGCCCCAAAGGATCGTTCCTGCAAAGGGGAGCCAAGAAGGTACCAATCACAATGACTGGAGGAGTCTTCAAGATAGCCATGGATTTTCATAGGCAGCCCATAGAAGGGTTGAAGGCCTAAGTCCTGTGGAAACCACAGAGAGCGCAGGTGGCAGGTAGTGGAGATGATGAACCGGGCAGTAGTAAGCTAGGTTCTCAAGCACTACCAACTGCAGCAGCGCCGACGCAGAGGGAAAAAGAAGAGCATTTTGTCAGCCATTATCCTTTTAGGAGTTGGTGTGAACATTGCATTAGAGGCAAGGCAAAGGCAATGAGACATGTCAAAGTAGATCATTCAGATGAAACAGTTCCTGTGATCTCAGCTGACTATTGTTTCATGAATTCAGTGGATGACACTGTCATCACAGAGGAAGTGCAGAAAAAGCATGCACCAGTTTTGATAGTACATGATCGATGGTCCAAGTTGACCTACGCACACGTTTTGCCATACAAGGGAGTTACCCAAGGTCCTATTGGGTCTAAGTGTCTTTTGAATGACCTTAAGAAGTTTGGGTACCCCAAGATGGTCATGAGGTATGACCCAGAGCCTGCACTCAACTCCGTAGTTGAGGCAGCCAAGAATGGTTTTGACAAACAGTTGGTTTGGGAAAAAGTTCCCAAAGGAGTCTCAGAATCCAAAGCGGAAATTGAAAGAGCAGTTCAAGCTGTTGAATCTCAATCCAGGACACTCAGAAGTGCCTTGGAGACAAGCTATGGAAGAAAGGTGCCAGACGACCACCCAGTTTTGACATGGTTGGTTGAACATGCTAGCACCACTTACAATTTGTTTCACAGATCATTGGAAGTCAAAGATGGGAAGACACCGTACTCTAGACACCGTGGTCGTGAGTGGAGAGTGTCATTACCACCATTTGGGGAAACAATTGAATTCCTCAAAAGAGGTCACAAGTTTGAACAAAGATGGCACCAAGGAGTTTTCTTGGGAGTCAAAGACAATACCACTGAAAAGATAGTGGGGAATGCATCAGGTGTTTTCACTGTGCAAAGCATTCGACGCAAGA
This sequence comes from Cladocopium goreaui, assembly GCA_947184155.2. NCBI lineage: Eukaryota > Dinophyceae > Suessiales > Symbiodiniaceae > Cladocopium > Cladocopium goreaui. The sequence continues at coordinate 399,370 of CAMXCT020005457.1, forward strand.
GTGCTGACGACAGATATGATGTCGAAACGTTGATGTCAGTCACTGGGGTTCCTTGGGATCCCCAGGCATCAAAAAGAGATGACATTTTGCTTCCTCAGATTGTTGAGGGAGATCAGCAGCCACTGGCGCCATCAGTGCCAGTTGATCCAGTTGAGTCACCAAAGAAGTCAACAAGACGACTTTACATCACCAAACGTGATTTGGACAAGTATGGCTACACAGGTGGTTGTGTCGCCTGTGATTCCACTAGACTTGGCAAGAGAGGCACTGGAGTTCATCACACTCCAGCCTGCAGAGAAAGGATGGAACGTCTGCTTCAAGCAGAAGAGGGCAACCTGAGAGTAGCCCAACATACGGCCAAGGTTGATTCTGAAATCACTGGTCAGAAACAAGAAGTGTCCGAAGAAGGCACAAAGATCCTTTATGGATATTCAAGTGAGAGACCACAAGGAGTCCCTCAAGGTTTCAAGGTGTTTGCGCGCCTTGACAGGAATGCAAGGTATCTCAAGGGTACTATGCCAGAAGGTCCCAGTGGGGATAGCGTCTGGTGGAGAGTCACCAGAGAGTTCAAGACAGGAGACATGATTAAGTCTGAACCAATAGATCCTAACTTAGGAGAAGACGTCATCAATGCACCGTTGATTGATGACACAGATATTGCCACTGAGCTGTGGTATTCTGCCACAGGGGAATCAGCGCCAAGTTTGCCAACTGCTGGAACATCAGGTCCAGTAGTACAAGATCCAACTGCAGATCCAGTTGCCGTAGGAGCTAGTGCAAGCTCAGCCTCAGCCAAGAGAGCAGGAGGCGAGCAAGAAGAAAGATCACACAAGAGGTTGGAGATGTCACCAACCAAAGGTCAGAAGAGACCTGCAGACTCAGCAGGCGAGACGTCAAAAGCCAAAGACAGCCGAGCTGCCCCAGCTCAGGCGTCTAAGGGCACCAAACGGCCACCTGAGAATGAGAGACCAGATGACATGGATGATATAGACCAATGTCTTATGAACCTGATCATGGAAGATCGGGAGAGGTATCTTCAGTCCATTGAAGGTGAAGAAGAGCCAGTTTGCGAAGAAACAATTCCTCTTCCACCGGAGTTGGAAGATGAAGCAGTTACATGGTATTATTATGATGATATCAGTGGAAAGATTTTGGACAGCAAAGGTGTAGAACAAGCCAGAAAAGATGAGGTCGAAATTATTGAAAGTTTTCCAGTTTGGGAAAAGATTCCCAGACACAAGATGCCCAAAGGGGTACGTACCAGTGGAACACGATGGGTAGATGTCAACAAGCAGGATGAGGAGAATCCACTTTATAGAAGTAGGTTAGTAGCTCAAGAAGTCAAGAAGGGCTCAGGTTTTGATGAGTTCTTCGCAGCCATGCCCAGTTTGTCTGCTTTGAAGATGCTAGTTACAATAGCCGTCACGTTTCAGTTGCCAGACGCTGGAAAAGCTGTCAAGGAAGCCTATCGCAAGCGTAGACTTCTAGGATTTTTGGATGTGAAACGCGCTCACTTTTATTCAGATGCGACGCGCGAGATTTACGTGGAGCTTCCTGCAGAAGCAAAGAAGCCTGGAGAAGATGTGGTAGGAAGATTGCTCAAGTCATTGTATGGAACAAGAGATGCACCTCTCAACTGGGAGTTGCAGATACAGAAGGTCATGTTGGCCTTAGGTTTCAAGCAAGGAAAAAGCAATCCATGCATATACTACCAGGCAGGCCGAGACCTCAGAACTGTTGTACATGGAGATGATTTTACCACAGCAGGAACATTTGACAACATCAAATGGCTTCATGAAGAGCTGTCAAAGAAGTGGAAATGTGTGGAACGTGGTATTTTAAGACCACCAGGAACACCAAACACCATCCAGGACATCAGAGTCCTGAACAGAATTATCACATGGAAGGAGAATGGAATTTGGTGGGAACCAGATGCACGTCATGCAGAGTTGGTGATTGATTTACTCGGAGATGGTCCCCGAGGAGCCAAAGTCAAGACACCACTTGCCAAAGGATCAGTGGAAGATCTTAAGGATGCCGCTGTTTTTCTCAACGATGAAGAAGCAACCCAGTATAGATCAGTTGCAATGCGAGCAGCTTATTTGGCACAAGACCGACCAGATTTGCAAGTAGCAACAAGATCTTTAGCACAAGGGCTACAACGACCAACTACCAGCCACATGCTTATGCTCAAAAGAGTTGCACGATACCTTAGGTATCGACCACGCATGGCACAATTCTTTCCTCATCAGAGCAAACTCAGTCCATTTGTGATGTGGTCTGATGCTGACCACGCTGGATGCGTGAAGACGAGGAAGAGCGTGTCAGGAGGCGTCTTGATGGCCGGTGGTTGTTGTATCAGGACTTATTCTAAAGGACAAGGAGTTGTTAGTCTTTCGTCTGGAGAGAGTGAGTATTACGCTCTTGTGAGCGGTGCCAGCAATTTGCTGGGAGAAGTTTCAACCGCCAAAGACTGGGGTTTGCAACCCGAGAGTGAAATTTTCATGGATGCAAGTGCAGGAATAGCAATGGGTTCACGTAGAGGATTAGGCAAGGCCAAGCACGTGGATACTCAATACCACTGGGTACAAGACCGCGTTGCCAAGCGCTACTGTCGGCTGAAGAAGGTCGACACTGGCGATATGCTTGCCGTCATAGAGGAGAAGATGAACAAAGATAACAAAGCCCTGCGGAATATGAACTTTCACTTTCTGGAAGGTGAACATCACCTGACACTGAAGGCATAGATGGCTTGAGTCGTGGCTATGCGTAGCTGTACATATCAAAACTCGCCTAGTTCAAAACACTTGGATTCACCGTGCCCCCGAACAGGCTCGGGAGGCGTTACATGTAGTACATATGTTTGTATATGTGCTGCAGCCATTTTAGTGCTTTTAGCTACCTTCGAGCTAACCGAGTGAAAAGGTGCTGAACAGTGCTCAGGAGTGTTCATCAGATTTAAGAGCCCAAATTCTCTGTTCATAAACAGTATAAAGCTATAGCTATCGCAACTGACGTTTCTTGTTCCTGAATTCCTTTGACGGACTATTCTGGCAGATTGTTGGTATATCATGACGCCAGGTTTGTGATAGAATCAGTGTATCAGTCGCTTCGGTTTTGCTTTTCAAACCAGTTCTGCTTAGCACACACGGGAGCGTTTGATTCTGCAGGGCAGAACCTGTTCCATGTAGCGGAATCCTTTTCCAGGCCCTTCGACAGGCTGCTTACAAGGAATGGCCTGAAGATCCAAACAGCAATGAGTGGCAGGCACAGCAAGAGTTGGGTGACAATCACCTTCGTGCTTTGGTATCCTGCATGGTCTTTTTAAGTAAAATAACTTCGAACCATTTGTTGTTTGTTGGCTGAATATTAGATAACTCTGTGGATGTTTTTATTGGTTCGATATTAGATGAGCAGATCATATTATAACTCATATAGTAAATCATTAAATCATATTATAAATGATATTCTATATACTGCAAAACATAAGATCATATAAGTTTTCATATAAGATCCATTTTCCATCCAACACTGCTGCGAAACTCGACCTTTGCCAGGCGCAGCTCTTCCGGACAGACCTGGCACGGACCATGTCAGGGGATCTCAACGCCAGCAAGTCGGACCGGTGACCGCCGGTGACCGCTGATCTCAAAACTTGCCTGGACTTTGATGAAATGAATCAAATAAATCAAATACATGCAAAATCAGATCAAAAACAGCTTAGATCAGCTTAGAATATCCAGGGTGAAATGAAATGAAATCCAGGATGAAACGGGTTTGCACAATTTGACATATTTAATAGGTCTCCTGGACATTTGGTGTTCACAGACCCCCAGAGTCGAGCTATGACTATGCAGTGCTATGCAGTGTTGAATCAGTGTTGAATCAGTGCTATACACCTGCTATGTTGCTACAAAAGTGTTGAATCAGTGTTGTTTGCCTTTTCCTGGCTGCAAAAGTGCACCAGGACCGTCTCAACGCAGGGCCAAATTTTTGGAGGCACATCACATCACCGTCTATCCGAGTCTATAGTCTATCCATCGGAACAGGATTTGAAATATTATACAATTTAATACAATTTATATCTGGTGTTTTCTGTGGCAGGAAATACTTGGTCACTTATCCATCCTCCAGAAGGAGAATGCTTTGGGACCTCCTTGGCCTCATGCTGGTGATTTGGGCCCCTTGGCTGCAGCGAATTGCAGATCCGTCGCTTCAATGAGGGCAGGTATTATCATGTATCAATATGTATCAATATGTATGATTTATAATCGCCACGATAGCTGTGGTCAGAAAGCACTATATAGCTCTTTTTTTCAGCGCCTCAGAGGACATTTACGCTATCCCGATGAATGCTTTCGAGCGAGGGCCTTGGCATGACAAGAACAGAACAGATGCCTACATTGTGATGCCCCCGAGATACAACTTGACTTGTATCCTCTGCAACATGATTTATAACATGGGTTAACATAAGTTATAACATAGGCTAACTTGAATAAATTATGTTGAATTTATAACATGAGATGTGGAGTTATAACATAAGTTATACTATCCCAAGGAAAAAATATAAAATGAAGTTATCGAAGTTACGCGGGTTAGCTATTTTTTTTTGTTCATTTTGAGTCATGTATGCCATGATAGTTTCTCAGTGCTCAAAGAGAGTTTTTTTTTCCAAACCGTCATGGCAGCTGCAGAAAATGGTGCTTCAGACTGTCTTACCCAGTCGGTGCCGCCTGCGGGCAACATCGAACGCCAACATGGAAGCAGTGAAAAAAATGGAATAGAGTCGAGACACAACATGCGCTGTATAGCCTTGCGCAGATGAGAGACTTTCAAACGCTGAATCTAAAAAAAAGAGTTTCTCTACGCTGAAGAGCCTGGATCTGGAAACGCGCCTGTGTTTTCCATCATAGGAACCCCAAACGTAGAAAACACGCATGTGTTTCCCTTCAAAAATCAAAGAAAACATGGAAACGCACATGTGTTTCTCATCACAACGTAGAACAATCAAGGAAACGCGCATGTGTTTCCACACTCCAAGCAGCCAGTCGCAAGAAAACACGCAATGTGTTTGAAATGTGTTTCCTATTGCACAGTGATACTCATCAGTTTCGATGAACTATAATATGTGTTTCCGTGACAGATTGGAAACGCGCATGTGTTTCCACCCAAGCACAGCAAACTCAGATGGAAACACGCATGTGTTTCCATGTTGCACTGCGTTTACCTTAGGAAACGCGTATGTGTTTCCAGCAGGCAGGCCGTAGAGGGTAGGAAACGCGTATGTGTTTAACATGTGTTTCTTTGTGTTTCCTGGACAAGTGCCGCTTACATTTCTTTGTCGCGCCCTTGGCCCCAATTAAAGCTGGAGAGTTTTTTCGAATCTTCAAAAAGACCGCTGAAAAGAAATTCGTTGAATATGCTTGCATGAAAAACATGCACATACCGGCATGGACCTCCGCTGAAAGCGGCACGGTTATGTTCTTGCCATGAAAACGTCGCATTTGGCGGCCAAAAACGCAAGAGAATCCTGCCACAAACGAAGAAACTGCAGAAACCAAATCATTCTATAAAAATTCATGGCATATCAAAAAAAGGGAACAAAAAAACCTCCTAAGAAGTTATCGAAGTTATAACTTAAGTTATAAATCGTATAACATAAGTTAACATAACTTCAACTTAACTTCCGTAACTCATGTTATAAGTAACATAACTTCAACTTAACTAGGGGGCATCACAATGTAGGATTAATGAAGACTTTAAGATGCTCAGCTGCCCCTATATTTCAAATTTCCTTTCATGAAAACTCAACTTTGTCAGTCTTTCACACTTGCGAGCTTTCCTGGTATTAGCTGCCTTCAAAGGGGTCTCATAGTCCGAAACCATTGTTGCAAAGGTTGACAGATATTGTCTCCTTGTACATCATGAGCTGGGGCCTTTGCAGCATTGCTTGCACTTGTTCAGTTGTTCCTTTCTTGGCCAAGTTGCCTTTCGCACAGCAGCACAGCATGCCCTATGCGCCATGGTTTGTTCTAGGACCTTGTGAGTGATTTCGGACATGCAAACCTGAGATAAGCTGAGGCTGGGTAAGCACTCTGTTTTGGACGATCGATTTTCCCACCAACTTCTTTCTAGGCGGGGTCCTCAGGAAATGTGGAAGGGAACACGAGGGAGCAACCTCAGGAGTTGGTTTCAACTCACAGTACTGTAACTTGTTGATGCTGGAGATGAGACCGAGGCTGAAAGCAGGGGCATGAACCACTGGCAACAGACACGTATGCACATATGAATCTCTGAATTGCTTTTGATGTGGCCAGGACAACCAAATCTCAACTCAAAGATGTCAACATGACATCTGAACGAGTCTTCAGCAGCACAAGTGAAACAAACTCAACATCCTGAAAAGTTCAAGCTGAGCAGGTCTAATTTTAACACCCACTGGGAATCAGGGGGACACCAGGAATACTTGTGCCATCTTGTGCCCGTTGTTTTGGCAATTTAGAGGCAAACTCAGCACAGAGCCGATCCCAACATAGCTACAGACCTTGTGCACTGCACACGTTAAGACTTACAGCTCGGCCCGGCAAAGCGCAGCACTGCACATGAAGAGGAAGCTGACTATACCGAAGTTGCAGGTGGCACGATTGGAACAGCCAGATTCTCTAGTTCCGAGTTCCGAGTCTTTTTTGGCTGTCTAGTGCTTCCTCAACTCCCAAGTACTCGTATTTTCTGAACAAACTGACTGCCACCAAACAGATGTTTTGCAATATTTTGCTTGGAAATGGTGCAGGTAAACTCCAGATCTTGCGTTTACAATCTCGCCAACACACTGACAGATGAGATGAAGAAACACCCAAAGGTGCAGTGCCAAATCGAGGGTTTGCGCTTTTGGATCTTTTGGTTTGGTTGGATTCCGACGGTTTAGCAAAATCAGTTCCAACGGTTTAGGCAAAAATCATCGTCATTCTGCTTGCTTGCACCATCAGCATCAAGTTTGACGAGGGATTGCAACTGCTGGCGCTTGTAGACCGCATTCGTGATCGTTTCAACAAGAGGCATCTAGACGAGGACCTGTGGAGTGATAACCCAGAGCTTGCACTGCAGTGCTTTGGAGGTTCACCTGGAGGCTTCTGGCAAAACGGTGGCAGAGAGCCTTGACCAACTTAACTTTTTGCCAGAGAAAGGCTCACACTTCCGATCCATCCGCATGTAGATTCGACATCACTATACATCACTAGACAATACTATACATCACTATAAATCACTTATTTTGTTTCACTTAGATTCCTCAGATCTTAGTTGGATGCCGGTTGCCTCTAGTGATAGCTCGCTGTGACCTTTGATCCTCATTTGGATCCTACAGCCCGGTCCTTTGAAGTCAAAACTAATTTGTTGCCCACATCCACACTGAAGTCAATACTATGATGTTCTTTCGATTTCTTGGAAAACTGTATCAGTGGATACTGCACCCCTTGCATTACTTGCTCTCATGTCCACCAGATCTAGACTCCTCGTAAGGACCATGCAGTATGTTTACAATCCATTCCAAGTTCCCCTTGTGATTTTATTGATTTGTATTGTTTGTTCTCAAGTTGCTGTTGATTCACCTGCCCTTTCAGGAAGTCGTTACGAATTCTGGCATTGGCATGTGCTGATTTGCAGAAAGCTACAGGATACCTGCCAGGCGTGTCCAGCGAAGGAGCAGAACAATATCATGAGATCGAACTTCCTTTGACATCTCATTTGGGTCATTTGCCAGGAATGAAACCACAACCAGCAGCATTTTGCGGTTGCTGCCAGCTGACCTAAGCAGCAACAAGCCCGTAGGCTTTGGTTTGCTGGGGCTGCGAATGGACCATTTCCAAACAACGGTCATCGACTCTCCTTGTGCTCTGCGTTTCTTGGCGCCCGTGCTACTTTCAGTCAGTTTGGGGATGTGAGGGCGATTGAAATATCAGCGAAACCAAGATCTCAACTGATTTTGCCTCATGCGGCAATCATGATGCATGCAGTACAGCTTGACATTTGATACTTGATACAAAAGCAACTTTGCTTGTTTTGCGCTCGAGTAGCTGCACCAAGCAATGCCAAGTCGCTCTAGACCCTAAAACGATACAGCATGCAGATGTTTTAGCTATTTGTGGTGGTCAAGTGGTCAAGACATGAAACACCTTTTGTAAAGGAGGTTGTGTGTAGATATCAGGTTTGGAGCGCTGTGAACGGTCTGGAAGGCTTGCTTACGAATTAATTAGATGATATCCTCATTATATAAATGGGGAGAGCAACAAGATCAACATGCCATGATTTGATTTAGCCAATCAGATTGGTAAGCTCGCAGCATTATTTGTGCCTTTCGTTTTTTTTTTTTCAGACCGAAAACTGACTCAGACTGAATTGAACCAGTGAATGAAGCTAGTTTGGGGTGAACAAAGCTAGTTCTGGGAGATTCTCAAACGCAAAGATGGTCCCAAGTTCAGGCCCGCTGGGAAGTTTAATGACACTCTGGAGCAAGGTCACTGCTGCATGTGGAGAAATGATGCTACTAAGGTAATTGGATCCGTCATGCAGGGGAACAGTTACCCGAAGACCACTAGGATAAGGCTTATATAGAATCAAATTGAATCAAGTACACAATGATCCACATCACAATTAAATCATATTTGAGTAATTTTTTACGAAAGCCAGCCGGGAAGCTGGCTAGTTGCTATTTGCGAACGAAGTGAGAATAGGGGGTCTGGGGGGGGTAGTTGCCAAATGGGTCAAAAATCGGGAAAATAGGTGGTGATTTTAGTGAGAAAAAAGTATGGTTTCGCAGGGTAATGTACCAGGCGGCAAAACAGTGACGGTGGGTATCGATTCCCCCTAGGTCCGGTTTTCTGGGGTTTTCTGGGCTCAGTCAATGGACAGATAGATGGGCCAGCTAGTTAGAGGAGATTGGAGAGAGAAGGACATTGGGTGAAAAGTATGTGCAAGAAGGGTTTCTGGGTGAAGAGTCTCGGGGTGAAAAGTATATGGGTGAAAAATCTGCGCAAGAAGAGTTTCTGGGTGAAGAGTCTCTGGATGAAAAATCTGTGCAAGAAGAGTTTCTGATGTTTCTGGGTGAAGAGTCTCTGGGTGAAAAGTATATTTGTGAAAAGTATGTGCAAGAAGAGTTTCTGGGTGAAGAGTCTCTGGATGAAAAGTATATGGGTGAAAAGTATGTGCAAGAAGAGTTTCTGGGTGAAGAGTCTCTGGTTGAAAAGTATGTGCAAGAAGAGTTTCTGGGTGAAGAGTCTGTGGGTGAAAAGTTTATGGGTGAAACGTATGTGCAAGAAGAGTTACTGGGTGAAGAGTTTCTGGATGAAAAGTCTGTGCAAGAAGAGTTTCTGGGTGAAGAGTCTCTGGGTGAAAAGTATATTGGTGAAAAGTATGTGCAAGAAGAGTTTCTGGGTGAAGAGTCTGTGGGTGAAAAGTATATGGTTGAAAAGTATGTGCAAAAAGAGTCTCTGGGTGAAAAGTATATGGGTGAAATGTCTGTGCAAGAAGAGTTTCTGGGTGAAGAGTCTCTGGGTGAAAACTATGTACAAGAAGAGATTCTGGATGAAGAGTCTCTGGATGAAAAGTATATGGGTGAAAAGTATCTGCAAGAAGAGTCTCTGGGTGAAAAGTATATGGGTGAAAAGTATGTGCAAGAAGAGTTTCTGGGTGAAGAGTCTCTGGGTGAAAAGTATATGGGTGAAAAGCATGTGCACGAAGAGTCTCTGGGTGAAGAGTCTGTGCAAGAAGAGTTTCTGGTTGAAGAGTCTCTGGGTGAGAAGTATATGGATGAAAAATATGTGCAAGAAGAGTTTCTGGGTGAAGAGTCTCGGGGTGAAGAGTCTCTGGGTGAAAAGTATGTGCAAGAAGAGTTTCTGGGTGAAGAGTCTCTGGTTGAAAAGTATATTGGTGAAAAGTATGTGCAAGAAGAGTCTCCGGGTGAAAAGTTTATGGGTGAAAAATATGTGCAAGAAGAGTTTCTGGGTGAAGAGTCTCGGGGTGTAAAGTATATGGGTGAAAAGTATGTGCAAGAAGAGTTTCTGGGTGAAGAGTCTCTGGGTGAAAAGTATATGGGTGAAAAGCATGTGCACGAAGAGTTTCTGGGTGAAAAGTCTGTGCAAGAAGAGTTTCTGGTTGAAGAGTCTGCGGGTGAAAAGTATGTGCAAGAAGAGTTTCTGGGTGAAGAGTCTGTGGGTGGAAAGTTTATGGGTGAAAAGTATGTGCAAGAAGAGTTTCTGGGTGAAGAGTCTCTGGGTGAAAAGTCTGTGCAAGAAGAGTTTCTGGGTGAAGAGTCTCTGGGTGAAAAGTATATGGGTGAAAAGTATGTGCAAGAAGAGTTTCTGGGTGAAGAGTCTCTGGGTGAAAAGTATATGGGTGAAAAGTATGTGCAAGAAGAGTTTCTGGGTGAAGAGTCTCTGGGTGAAAAGTATATGGGTGAAAAGTATGTGCAAGAAGAGTTTCTGGGTGAAGAGTCTCTGGGTGAAAAGTATATGGGTGAAAAGTCTGTGCAAGAAGAGTTTCTGGGTGAAGAGTCTCTGGGTGAAAAGTATATGGGTGAAAAGTATGTGCAAGAAGAGTTTCTGGTGCATGAAGAGTCTCATGGTTGCAACCAAGATGGTGTCAAGAGAATGAGTTTCTGTGGTTAAGAGTTCCATCTGAGGTGAAGGGGAAGAAGAAAAAAAAAAAAGAGAGGGGAGAATAGTGGGGAAAGGGGGAGAGAAGGGATAGGGAGGAGGGAGGCAAAGGGGGCTGGGGAGGGATAATAAGGTATGTAAGAGCAGAGGTAAAGGTTTTTATGGGGGTGAAACAGGTAGTGTTGTCAAGAAGACGTTATCTTGGTAAGAGAGTCTCTGGTAAAAGTATATGGGTTGAACTTATTTGGAACTGAGAGCGTTTCTGGGGGAAATTCTGGTGTGAAAAGTATGTGAAAGACGAGTTTCTGGGTGAAAAGTATGTGCAAGAAGAGTTTCTGGGTGAAGAGTTTCTGGGTGAAAAGTCTGTCCACGAAGAGTTTCTGGGTGAAGAGTCTCTGGGTGAAACGTATACGGGTGAAAAGTACGTGCAAGAAAAGTTTCTGTGTGAAGAATCTCTGGGTGAAAAGTGTGTGGGTGAAAAGTATTTGCAAGAAGAGTTTCTGGGTGAAGAGTCTCTGGGTGAAAAGTATATGGGTGAAAAGTATGTGCAAGAAGAGTTTATTGGTGAAGAGTCTCTGGGTGAAGAGTCTCTGGGTGAATAGTATGTGCAAGAAGAGTTTCTGGGTAAAGAGTCTCTGGGTGAAGAGTCTGTGCAAGAAGAGTTTCTGGCTGAAGAGTCTCTGGGTGAAAACTATGTACAAGAAGAGTTTGTGGATGAAGAGTCTCTAGATTAAAAGTATATGGGTGGAAAGTATATGGGTGAAAAGTATGTGCAAGAAGCGTTTCTGGGTGAAGAGTCTCTGGGTGAAAAGTAAAAATATGTGCAAGAAGAGTTTCTGGGTGAAGAGTCTCTGGGTAAAAAGTATATGGGTGAAAAGTATGTGCAAGAACAGTTTCTGGGTGAAAAGTATGTGCAAGAAGAGAGTGAAAAGTATATGGGTGAAGAAGTATATGGGTGAAAAGTATGTGCAAGAAGAGTTTCTGGGTGAAGAGTCTCTGGGTGAAAAGCATATGAGTGAAAAGTATGTGCAAGAAGAGTTTCTGGGTGAAGAGTCTCTGGGTAAAAAGTATATGGGTGAAAAGTCTGTGCAAGAAGAGTTTCTGGGTGAGTCTCTGGGTGAAAAATCTGTGCAAGAAGAGTTTCAGGGTGAAGAGTCTCTGGGTGAAAAGTGTGTGAAAGAAGAGTTTCTGGGTGAAAAGTTTATGGGTGAAAAGTATGTGCAAGAAGAGTTTCTGGGTGAAGAGTCTCTGGATGAAAAGTGGGTGAAAAGTATGTGCAAGAAGAGTTTCTTGGTGAAGAGTCTGTGGGTGAAAAGTATATGGGTGAAAAGTATGTGTAATAAGAGTTTCTGGGTGAAGAGTCTCTGGGTGAAAAGTATATGGGTGAAAAACATGTGCAAGAAGAGTTTCTGGGTGAAGAGTCTCTGGGTGAAAAGTATGTGGGTGAAAAGTATGTGTAATAAGAGTTTTTGGGTAAAGAGTCTCTGGGTGAAAAGTATATGGGTGAAAAGTAAGTGCGAGAAGAGTTTCTGGGTGAAAAGTATATGGGTGAAAAGTATGTGCAAGAAGAGTTTCTGGGTGAAGAGTTCTGGTGAAAAGTATATGGGTGAAATGTATGTGCAAGAAAAGTTTCTAGGTGAAGAGTCTCTGGGTGAAAAGTATATGGGTGAAAAGTATGTGCAAGAAGAGTTTCTGGGTGAAGAGTCTCTGGGTGAAAAGTATGTGAAAGAAGAGTTTCTGGTTGAAAAGTATGTGCAAGAAGAGTTTCTGGGTGAAGAGTCTCTGGGTTTAGTATATGGGTAAACAGCATGTGCAAGAAGAGGTTCTGGGTGAAGCGTCTCTGTGTGAAAAGTATATGGGTGAAAAGTATGTGCAAGAAGAGTTTCTGGGTGAAGAGTCTCTGGGTGAAAAGTATATGGGTGAAAAACATGTGCACGAAGAGTTTCTGTGTGAAGAGTCTCTGTGTGAAAAGTATATGGGTGAAAAGTATGTGCAAGAAGAGTTTCTGGGTGAAGAGTCTCTGGATGAAAAGGGTGAAGAGTCTCTGGGTGAAAAGTATATGGGTGAAAAGCATGTGCACGAAGAGTTTCTGGGTGAAAAGTATGTGCAAGAAGAGTTTCTGGGTGAAGAGTCTCTGGGTGTAAAGTGTATTGGTGAAAAGTATGTGCAAGAAGAGTTTCTGGGTGAAAAATCTCTGGGTGAAAAGTATATGGGTGAAAAGTATGTGCAAGAAGAGTTTCTGGGTGAAGAGTTTCTGGGTGAAAAGTATGTGTAATAAGAGTTTTTGGGTGAAGAGTCTCTGGGTGAAGAGTCTCTGGGTGAAAAGTATATGGATGAAAAGTATGTGCAAGGAGAGTTTCTGGGTGAAAAGTATATGGGTGAAAAGTATGTGCAAGAAGGGTTTCTGGGTGAAGAGTCTGTGGGTGAAAAGTATATGGGCGAAAAGTATGTGTAATAAGAGTTTTTGGGTGAAGAGTCTCTGGGTGAAAAGTATATGGGTGAAAAGAATGTGCAAGAAAGTTTCTGGGTGAAGAGTCTCTGGGTGAAAAGTATGTGGGTGAAAAGTATGTGTAATAAGAGTTTTTGGGTGAAGAGTCTCTGGGTGAAAAGTATATGGGTGAAAAGTATGTGCAAGAAAGTTTCTGGGTGAAGAGTCTCTGGGTGAAAAGTATAAGTATATGGGCGAAAAGTATGTGCAAGAAGAGTTTCTGGGTGAAAAGTCTCTGGGTGAAAAGTATATGGGTGAAAAGCATGTGCACGAAGAGTTTCTGGGTGAAAAGTATGTGCAAGAAGAGTTTCTGGGTGAAGAGTCTCTGGATGAAAAGTATATGGGTGAAAAGTATGTGCAAGAAGAGTTTCTGGGTGAAGAGTCTCTGGGTGAAAAGTATATGGGTGAAAAGTATGTGCAAGAAGGGTTTCTGGGTGAAGAGTCTGTGGGTGAAAGTCTATGGGTGAAAAGTATGTGCAAGAAGAGTTTCTGGGTGAAAAGTCTCTGGGTGAAAAGTATATGGGTGAAAAGTATGTGCAAGAAGGGTTTCTGGGTGAAGAGTCTGTGGGTGAAAGTCTATGGGTGAAAAGCATGTGCACGAAGAGTTTCCTGGTGAAAAGTATGTGCAAGAAGAGTTTCTGGGTGAAGAGTCTCTGGATGAAAAGTATATGGGTGAAAAGTATGTGCAAGAAGAGTTTCTGGGTGAAGAGTATTTGGGTGAAAAGTATATGGGTGAAAAGTATGTGCAAGAAGGGTTTCTGGGTGAAAAGTATGTGAAAGAAGAGTTTCTGGTTGAAAAGTATGTGCAAGAAGAGTTTCTGGGTGAAGAGTCTCTGGATGAAAAGTATATGGGTGAAAAGTATGTGCAAGAGGAGTTTCTGGGTGAAGAGTATCTGGGTGAAAAGTATATGGGTGAAAAGTATGTGCCAGAAGGGTTTCTGGGTGAAAAGTATGTGAAAGAAGAGTTTCTGGTTGAAAAGTATGTGCAAGAAGAGTTTCTGGGTGAAGAGTCTCTGGATGAAATGCATATGGGTGAAAAGTATGTGCAAGAAGAGTTTCTGGGTGAAGAGTCTCTGGGTGAAAAGTATATGGGTGAAAAGTATGTGCAAGAAGGGTTTCTGGGTGAAGAGTATATGGATCTGTGAAGTGTGGTGCAAGAAGAGTTTCTGGGTGAAGAGTCTTGGGGGGGAAAATTTAAGGGTGAAAAGTCTGTGCAAGAAGAGTTTCTGGGTGAAGAGTCTGTGGGTGAAAAGTATATGGGTGAAAAGTATGTGCAAGAAGAGTTTCTGGGTGAAGAGTCTCTGGGTGAAAAGTTTATGGGTGAAAAGTATGTGCAAGAAGAGTTTTTGGGTGAAGAGTTTCTGGGTGAAAAGTCTGTGCAAGAAGAGTTTCTGGGTGAAGAGTCTGTGGGTGAAAAGTTTATGGGTGAAAAGTATGTGCAAGAAGAGTTTCTGGGTGAAGAGTATCTGGGTGAAAAGTATATGGGTGAAAAAATGCAAGAGAGTTTCTGGTGAAGAGTCTCTGGTTTGAAGAGTATATGGGTGAAAGATGTTGCAAGAAGAGTTTTGGGGATGTGAAGACTCTGGGTGAAGAGTCTCTGGGTGAAAAGTATGTGCAAGAAGAGTTTCTGGGTGAAGAGTCTCTGGGTGAAAAGTATATGGGTGAAAAGTCTGTGCAAGAAGAGTTTCTGGGTGAAGAGTCTCTGGTTGAAAAGTATGTGCAAGAAGAGTTTCTGGGTGAAGAGTCTCTGGGTGAAAAGTTTATGGGTGAAAAGTATGTGCAAGAAGAGTTTCTGGGTAAAGAGTCTCTGGGTGAAAAGTATATGGGTGAAAAGTATGTGGAAGAAGCGTTTCTGGGTGAAGAGTCTCTGGGTGAAAAGTATGTGAAAGAAGAGTTTCTGGGTGAAAAGTATGTGCACGAAGAGTTTCTGGGTGAAAAGTCTATGGGTGAACAGTATGTGCAAGAAGAGTTTCTGGGTGAAAAGTATGTGCAAGAAGAGTTTCTGGGTGAAGAGTCTCTGGGTGAAAAGTATATGGGTGAAAAGTATGTGCAAGAAGAGTTTCTGGGTGAAGAGTCTCTGGGTGAAAAGTATATGGGTGAAAAGTATGTGCAAGAAGAGTTTATTGGTGAAGAGTCTCTGGGTGAAGAGTCTCTGGGTGAATAGTATGTGCAAGAAGAGTTTCTGGGTAAAGAGTCTCTGGGTGAAGAGTCTGTGCAAGAAGAGTTTCTGGCTGAAGAGTCTCTGGGTGAAAACTATGTACAAGAAGAGTTTGTGGATGAAGAGTCTCTAGATTAAAAGTATATGGGTGGAAAGTATATGGGTGAAAAGTATGTGCAAGAAGCGTTTCTGGGTGAAGAGTCTCTGGGTGAAAAGTAAAAATATGTGCAAGAAGAGTTTCTGGGTGAAGAGTCTCTGGGTAAAAAGTATATGGGTGAAAAGTATGTGCAAGAACAGTTTCTGGGTGAAAAGTATGTGCAAGAAGAGTTTCTGGGTGAAGAGTCTCTGGGTGAAAAGTGTATGGGTGAAAAGCATGTGCAAGAAGAGTTTCTGGGTGAAGAGTCTCTGGGTGAAAAGTATATGGGTGGAAAGTATGTGCGAGAAGAGTTTCTGGGTGAAAAATATATGGGTGAAAAGTATGTGCAAGAAGAGTTTCTGGGTGAAGAGTCTCTGGGTGAAAAGCATATGAGTGAAAAGTATGTGCAAGAAGAGTTTCTGGGTGAAGAGTCTCTGGGTAAAAAGTATATGGGTGAAAAGTCTGTGCAAGAAGAGTTTCTGGGTGAGTCTCTGGGTGAAAAATCTGTGCAAGAAGAGTTTCAGGGTGAAGAGTCTCTGGGTGAAAAGTGTGTGAAAGAAGAGTTTCTGGGTGAAAAGTTTATGGGTGAAAAGTATGTGCAAGAAGAGTTTCTGGGTGAAGAGTCTCTGGATGAAAAGTGGGTGAAAAGTATGTGCAAGAAGAGTTTCTTGGTGAAGAGTCTGTGGGTGAAAAGTATATGGGTGAAAAGTATGTGTAATAAGAGTTTCTGGGTGAAGAGTCTCTGGGTGAAAAGTATATGGGTGAAAAACATGTGCAAGAAGAGTTTCTGGGTGAAGAGTCTCTGGGTGAAAAGTATGTGGGTGAAAAGTATGTGTAATAAGAGTTTTTGGGTAAAGAGTCTCTGGGTGAAAAGTATATGGGTGAAAAGTAAGTGCGAGAAGAGTTTCTGGGTGAAAAGTATATGGGTGAAAAGTATGTGCAAGAAGAGTTTCTGGGTGAAGAGTTCTGGTGAAAAGTATATGGGTGAAATGTATGTGCAAGAAAAGTTTCTAGGTGAAGAGTCTCTGGGTGAAAAGTATATGGGTGAAAAGTATGTGCAAGAAGAGTTTCTGGGTGAAGAGTCTCTGGGTGAAAAGTATGTGAAAGAAGAGTTTCTGGTTGAAAAGTATGTGCAAGAAGAGTTTCTGGGTGAAGAGTCTCTGGGTTTAGTATATGGGTAAACAGCATGTGCAAGAAGAGGAAGAGTATCTGGTTGAAAAGTATGTGCAAGAAGAGTTTCTGGGTGAAGAGTCTCTGGGTTTAGTATATGGGTAAACAGCATGTGCAAGAAGAGGTTCTGGGTGAAGCGTCTCTGTGTGAAAAGTATATGGGTGAAAAGTATGTGCAAGAAGAGTTTCTGGGTGAAGAGTCTCTGGGTGAAAAGTATATGGGTGAAAAACATGTGCACGAAGAGTTTCTGTGTGAAGAGTCTCTGTGTGAAAAGTATATGGGTGAAAAGTATGTGCAAGAAGAGTTTCTGGGTGAAGAGTCTCTGGGTGAAAAGTATATGGGTGAAAAGCATGTGCACGAAGAGTTTCTGGGTGAAAAGTATGTGCAAGAAGAGTTTCTGGGTGAAGAGTCTCTGGGTGTAAAGTGTATTGGTGAAAAGTATGTGCAAGAAGAGTTTCTGGGTGAAGAATCTCTGGGTGAAAAGTATATGGGTGAAAAGTACGTGCAAGAAGAGTTTCTGGGTAAAGAGTCTCTGGGTGAAAAATCTATGCAAGAAGAGTTTATGGGTGAAGAGTCTCTGGGTGAAGAGTCTCTGGGTGAAATATATATGGGTGAAAAGTATGTGCAAGGAGAGTTTCTGGGTGAAAAGTATATGGGTGAAAAGTATGTGCAAGAAGGGTTTCTGGGTGAAGAGTCTGTGGGTGAAAAGTATATGGGCGAAAAGTATGTGTAATAAGAGTTTTTGGGTGAAGAGTCTCTGGGTGAAAAGTATGTGCAAGAAAGTTTCTGGGTGAAGAGTCTCTGGGTGAAAAGTATGTGGGTGAAAAGTATGTGTAATAAGAGTTTTTGGGTGAAGAGTCTCTGGGTGAAAAGTATATGGGTGAAAAGTATGTGCAAGAAAGTTTCTGGGTGAAGAGTCTCTGGGTGAAAAGTATAAGTATATGGGCGAAAAGTATGTGCAAGAAGAGTTTCTGGGTGAAAAGTCTCTGGGTGAAAAGTATATGGGTGAAAAGCATGTGCACGAAGAGTTTCTGGGTGAAAAGTATGTGCAAGAAGAGTTTCTGGGTGAAGAGTCTCTGGATGAAAAGTATATGGGTGAAAAGTATGTGCAAGAAGAGTTTCTGGGTGAAAAGTATGTGCAAGAAGGGTTTCTGGGTGAAGAGTCTGTGGGTGAAAGTCTATGGGTGAAAAGTATGTGCAAGAAGAGTTTCTGGGTGAAGAGTCTCTGGGTGAAAAGTATATGGGTGCAAAGTATGTGCAAGAAGGGTTTTTGGGTGAAGAGTCTGTGGGTGAAAGTCTATGGGTGAAAAGCATGTGCACGAAGAGTTTCCTGGTGAAAAGTATGTGCAAGAAGAGTTTCTGGGTGAAGAGTCTCTGGATGAAAAGTATATGGGTGAAAATGTATTTCTGGGTGCAAGAAGAGTTTCTGGGTGAAAAGTATGTGCAAGAAGAGTTTCTGGGTGAAAAGTATGTGAAAGAAGAGTTTCTGGTTGAAAAGTATGTGCAAGAAGAGTTTCTGGGTGAAGAGTCCCTGGATGAAATGCATATGGGTGAAAAGTATGTGCAAGAAGAGTTTCTGGGTGAAGAGTATCTGGGTGAAAAGTATATGGGTGAAAAGTATGTGCAAGAAGGGTTTCTGGGTGAAAAGTATGTGAAAGAAGAGTTTCTGGTTGAAAAGTATGTGCAAGAAGAGTTTCTGGGTGAAGAGTCTCTGGATGAAAAGTATATGGGTGAAAAGTATGTGCAAGAAGAGTTTCTGGGTGAAGAGTCTCTGGGTGAAAAGTATATGGGTGAAAAGTATGTGCAAGAAGAGTTTCTGGGTGAAGAGTCTGTGGGTGAAAAGTATATGGGTGAAAAGTATGTGCAAGAAGAGTTTCTGGGTGAAGAGTCTCTGGGTGAAAAGTATATGGGTGAAAAGTATGTGCAAGAAGAGTTTCTGGGTGAAGAGTCTGTGGGTGAAAAGTTTATGGGTGAAAAAGCTGCAAGAAGAGTTTTTGGGTGAAGAGTTTCTGGGTGAAAAGCCTGTGCAAGAAGAGTTTCTGGGTGAAGAGTCTGTGGGTGAAAAGTTTATGGGTGAAAAGTATGTGCAAGAAGAGTTTCTGGGTGAAGAGTCTCTGGGTGAAAAGTATATGGGTGAAAAGTATGTGCAAGAAGAATTTCTGGGTGAAGAGTCTGTGGGTGAAAAGTTTATGGGTGAAAAAGGTGCAAGAAGAGTTTTTGGGTGAAGAGTTTCTGGGTGAAAAGCCTGTGCAAGAAGAGTTTCTGGGTGAAGAGTCTCTGGGTGAAAAGTATATGGGTGAAATGTATGTGCAAGAAGAATTTGTGGGTGAAGAATCTCTGGGTGAAAAGTATATGAGTGAAAAGTGTTCGCGACAGGTTCACCCGGGTAATATTATCGGGGGTACTAGCACTGACAGTCCTGACACGTCTGCGGCCAGAAAAGCCAGGTACTAGTCCACACCTCAAACTCCTTGCGTTAGACACACAAAGTCCTCCACGGTCAGACAAGTGGTCCTGCGCTTTTAACTCTCTTTCCAAAGTCCTTCACGTTGGATTCACCGGTCTTCCGACCGATCTTTGAGCTTGGAAAAAGGGCTATGGTGAAATGCCCATTGATTGAAATGACAATTGCAAAGTCATGACATGAATGCTAAATAGGGAATATGCAATTCGCACACCCCCTGACTGTGTTTCGCTAGAGGCACAGTCACACGAAAAAAGCAAAATATATCTCACACCATCTACACGACAGTGTTACATTCAAAGCTCAAGCCCTCTCTCAGATGTTCTTTTTCCGCTCTTCCTTTCCAAAATTTTCCATTTTGCATGTCATCGCACCTTTTTTCACTTTTCGCTTTCATTTGGCCTCGCGCACCAATTACACGGCTGATACGCAATGGAATATCCATGCATTTTTTCGCAGTGAGTCACATCGGTGTGCTGGGGTCCATTCAATCCAGCTCCATACATGTCTCTCCCTCGAGGATGCCATCCGCGAAGTTGAGGAACACACTGCTCACAGATATCGGTGTGTCGCACCATCTGTGAATTTCTCAACCCATAGCAATCCTTTCGGAAGTGATATTTCTTTCCAAGGCCTGTAAAGTACAGGTCAATCGATGGGGCAGCACTGGAAGATGGATCCGCAGGGATCAGAGCACCAGTGCTGGTGGATGAGGAAACTGCAACTTTTGGCTCGGCTGCAGCATGGTTGGTTCTGATCTGCGTCATCCCTGTTGAGGTCGTTTCATTTGGCTTCTTTTCATCACCTTTCTTTCCTTTTGACTTTGATTGCAAAACTTTTGGTGGCGGAGCAACTTCTTTCTTTTCTGCTGCCGCCTTGAGAATCGCTGGTTCTTGGATTCCTGCAGAGGCTGTTTGATCTTCTGGTAGCGGAGCTTCCAGTTTTGAAGCTGGTTGGCCATAAGTGTTCTTCTGTCCGTCCTGTTTGGACGCAGAAGACTGGCCCATACTTTTGGCTCTTTTTACAGCCTTTGGTGTTTCTTCCTTTTCTTCTTTTAGTGGTGGGCCACTTCGCCTGGGGAGTTCGTCCCGAGATTGGTCTCCTCCACCAAATCCCAGAACCGTCTCACCCGGCAGGGAGGTTGGACCACCAGTCTGTGACGTCAGACCTGATGTCCTGGCACTCCCAGATGGTTGGCCGCTTCGCCTGGGGAGTTCGTCCCGAGATTGGTCTCCTCTACCAAATCCCAGAACCGTCTCACCCGGCAGGGAGGTTGGACCACCAGTCTGTGACGTCAGACCTGATGTCCTGGCACTCCCGAGCAACTGACTGCTTCCCCTGGGGAGTTCGTCCCGAGATTGGTCTCCTCCACCGAATCCCAGAACCGTCTCACCCGGGACGGAGGTTGGACCATCGGTCATCAGACCCGATGTCCTGGCACTCCGTTGAGCGAGTTCGCCGCGGGATCGATCTGATCCCACAGCCGTCTCAGCCCTGAGCAGTCGTCGCTGCCAGCCGCTTTGAATGGCCAACGTGACCAACACCACCACTATTGTATATACCATCATCATGTCAAAGAAGATGGATGATTCCTCTCCTGCATCTCCATCTTCATCTTCGGCCTTCGCTCGGCTGAGCATGGCCATGATCATCGCCATCCTGACCATATCTTTTGGGGACTTTATCCCTCCTTTCGCTTCTTTCGTCTCTATGGCCGGCTCTCTCACCACGCCATTCTCTTCTTTTTCTTCGGTAGGCCCTCTCACCACACCGAGATCTTCCTTTTCTTTTTCTGTTTTGATCTTTCTATCTGTCATGCCCATGGCTTTCTTCAGCTCCTCCAACCTCAATGCCGCCAAAGCTTTGGTGCCCAGGTCGGCGATCATGCCGTTGCCTGGAGTGTGTCGGAGGATGACATCTCCACTCAGCACCCGCCATCTCATGTAGCGAGCCCTCTTTCTCAAGTGGCGCGTCCTCCAGGACGCACTGTCGCCTCCAACTATGGCCATGGCTGAGGCAGAATCCGAGTACTGCCAACATCGCACTGCCTTTTCCAAAATTTCTTCCACCACTACTCGGACTGCCTCTGCCAAAACTCCTCCTTCCAAAATCTCCAACAGCTCCGACTCTGCCGTAGAGGCGGTTTGAAGTTGTTGGCGCGAGCTTCGCCACAAAATTGGAGCTCCCAGCCACATCACCACTGAACATCCGTGGCCTTCATTTCCATAGGCCGCGTCAGTGTAGACCAGGAGGTCTAGGCAACCATCTTCGTTTCCTCCAAAGCGAATCCCTTCTTGGATGGAATTCGCAAGGTATTTCCAGATATGAGGCGCTGCAGCAATGACCTTGGAAGGTCGTCTGGTGGTCCATCTGGAAATTCTGGACATGACGTACATGATGTCGGGGCGACACCTGGTCACCAGCCAGGTCAGCTCACCTACGATTCTCTGTGCTTCTCGAACCTTTTCCACTGTCTTTTCTGCATCCTCCTCACCATCACTATCCAAACTTCCATCCTCCTTTGACATGGGAATCTTCTTCAATCCCCACTTCTGTCTGTCCATCCCCATGTTCTTCTGCAAGAGATCCAAAGTGTAGGAGTGTTGAGTGGCGCACCACACTCCATTTTGATCTCGAGACAACTCCATACCCAAAAACCGGGTGGTTTGCTGACAGCCCACCTTCTCAGGGACGGAGGTTTCCCACTTGGATTGGATGCAGCTGATCCAAGCTTCTGCAGTCTCCTCTGAGGCAAGGACCAAAATGTCATCAACATAGGTGAGCATGAGCCCTTGCAAATCGCCAGTTTCTTCTTGGCGGATGGCCCATGTACTCGGCTCTGATTCAAGCTGATGCAGCCTCATCTTTCCAACTCTCATCTTTTCCATCTCCTCATCTCTGTAATCCTTCCAGAGTTTCGGAGACCTCCGGAAGCCATAAAGAGCCCGCAAAACCTCCCAGAGCTGATAGGGAGGAAAGTAGCCAAGTTTGACCAAAATTGGTGGTGGCTTAAGAAGCATTGGCAGCGGAGCTTCTTCGCCTTCTTCTTCAAAAAAACAATCTTCACCCCCCTTTTCATGTTTCCAGGGAGCGTTCAAAAAGGCGGTGCGAATGTCCACATTGATTCCGCACCATTTGCGAACTGTGGCCAGAGCAAGCGCCAGCCTAAGGGCAGCAGCATCTGCTCCTGCCGCAAAACAGTTTTCATCTCCACCCCCAGTCTCATAGTTGCCACATGCAACTATGCGACATTTTCGCTTTCCCCGACGATCAGCCGGATCTGGCTTCACCGTAAATACGGTCTTGGAAGGTAGTGGAATCGCTCCTCTTTCTTTGAGATACTTGTCGCTCTCCTCTTTCGTCAAAAGCTTCAACGCTTTCTTTTCTGAGAAGAGTGGAGTGATCTCATTGGAAATGGCCTGACGCCAAAGGTCTTTCCTTCCTCTTTACCACCTCAGCAGTGCCCACAATTTTCGTTTGGAGCACTTCTCCTTCATCTTCTTGATCCATCTCCTGCATGGCTTTCACCCCCCTGAGTACGGCTTCAACAACCTCTTCATCATCATAGAAGGCATGTTCTGCCTCTTCCTGTATCACCTTTTCCCGCTTCAGCCTGTCTTGCCTGCTTTCTTCATCTTTCTCCTCTTGTACCTTTCTGATCATGGCTTTTCCTCGAATTCTCCTTCGAAGATCCAAGGGAGTCAGATTGTCTTCTAAGGCAATCCACGTGTCCTCAGTGACTGGCTCCACGGTGTTGGTGATGACAGCCCTGGTCAAGGTTTCTGTGTTGTCTGAGCGAAGTACCCAATGCCCATAGTTCCGCCAGGATGGGGTGAGGTAGTGAACCTCTTCGTTGTTGGGTTCCATGTCCTTTGTGCGCCAATACCTTCTTCTGATCAGCACTTTGGACATGAATGGCGGGATGGCCCCAATGGCCTCTGTTCTGCTTCTCTTCCATACTTCATTGAGATATCGAACGGCAATCGGCCACCATTCGATACCTACCTGCGCGCCACGCAGGATTTTCTTCGTCTCTGTCTTCATGGCTTGTACGGCCCTTTCTGCTCGGCCGTTGGTTTGAGGGGATACCGCTGGGGTTGTTGTTGTGAGGATGCATCTTTCCTTGCACCACTTTTCGATGTACGCTCCAGTGAACTCACCTCCTAAATCGGAGTGGAGCTGATTGACAAACATGCCTTCACTCCTCAAGGTGAGGTAGGCATCGATCAGGGCATTCAAGATCGTGATGCCTCTCTTGTCTGGCAAGGGGAATGCCAAACGGTGCACTTGTATTTGTGCCTGTTGCTCTTCAGGGACATCTGGTGCTGGCACCTGTGGGAAAGGGTCTTCGCCCGGTTCAGTGGGCTCATATTCAACATCGGGCGCCACCCGGGTCATATAGTCCCCTTCCTTTTCATCATCATCTTTCTTCTGGGGGTCTGCAGCCTCCTTCAAGGGCTCCTCAACTCCTGGGGGTTCTGCGGCCTCCTTTAAGGGCTCCTCAGTTCCTGGGGGTTCTGCAGCCTCCTTTTCCTTCTGCCGTTTCTGCTTCTGTTCTTCCTGCTCTCTCCTCAGCAGCTCCTCAAACTCCTCCTCAGGGTCTTTCTTCCTTGGCCTGCCTCGCTTCTTGGCTCCTGGCTTTTGGGACCCTATCTCTTCTTTTGGTTTCTCTTCATTTTCTTCCCAGCCTGGGAAATCATCCTCATCATCCTCCTCGGGCAACTCTTCTAAGTCGTCACCCTTCAGGCCTGTAGGCCAGGTGAACGCCGCGACCAGGACAAAACGAGCATGGTCTTTGCCCAGGTCTGGAGCTTTGGTGAGTGGTCCGGCGATGTCGACCGAAAGAACGCCAGCTCTTGGAGGAAGTTTTTGACGCCGGTGAGGTCTCGCTCTTGCTGCAGCCTCTTGACATACCTTACAGTCTTTTCTGAAAGGCTGGTGGCATCGTTGGACATGTGTCCTCCAGGATCTCAACTTCGGGGTGATCCCTTGGGACTCCAGCAGGGCGCATGCTACCATGTCGGTAAGCAGAGGGACCCATCTGGAAAGGCTTTGGGATTCCTGCAGTCACTATCTGCTCTTTTGTTTTGCCATGTGTGCATCGAGGTTGTGGTGCTGGTACGACCACGCTGGGTACTTGCATGCGCAAGTTGCCGCCCAACGTTGTGGGTTTGACCCCTCCTCCTCCAAGCTTCCCTTGGTCTAAGTGGATCTCCCACAGGCCGTATGCTTGCTTGAGTGCTTGCCATTGGGGGGTGGACCAGAACGATACCACCTGTGGCATGTTTGCCGGGGTGCTGGGGTGCTGGGGTGCTCAAAGACAAGGTCGATGTCTTTGGTGTGGCGGGATGCTTTCCTGATCTCCTGGGCAACCATGTAGAGCATGAGTCCTCTGAAGAGCATCACATCATCCTCATGGCACTTCTTCTCCTCTCTTTCTCCGATGCCCTTCTTTCCCCATTCTCCACCGTTCCACTCTCGGACCGGTCCAGGAAGATCAACTCCTTCAACTTCATAGTGTCGGAGCTTTGAGCGAGTGCGACAATTTGGAGACATCACCAAGGACTCCACTTGGCCCTTGATGACCATGTCCATGAGCTCAGCATAGAGGTCATCCTCCATCATATCCCATTTGGCTCCGTTCTTGATGTCCACCGCTATGACCTTTCTTTTTTCTCCTCCGAGAAGCTGAATGGCCTTGGCCATAGTGTACCCTTCATTGGGTCCCGAGTAGAGGTACAACGTCACACCTCCTTCTTTCTTCCATAGCTTTCTTCGGCTTCGGTTTCCGGTGATATGTCCTTCCTTAGGGCTGATCACCACCCTTTCTGTGATTCTTTTTGGAACTCCTTGAAGTGCTGGGTGTTCTTCTACCAAGCGCTTCATCCAGTGCATGTAGGCTTCAGCTGCGGATCCTTCTACACTCCTCAGCTCGGGTGCCTTCTTTTCCAACTCCTCGATCAACTCCAAAGCATCAGACTTGTTGATCATCGGGCAACCTTCTTTGAGCAGAGTGCTAATCTGCCCCTTGAAAGGGTGATACAGGACCATATGGCCTTCGGTCCATTGCAAAGAGCAACCCAAGTTCTCCACCAACGCTCCCAGTGGCACAATGGGCTCCACATCCTCAGCGCCTATGATGGCACCACCTTCTGAAAGCATCATCATTGTTTGTTTTCCTCCGGCCAGATTGATCCTCACCTTTTGACATTTGGACAGATCCTCATTTTTCTTTGGAGGCCGAAGAGGATGGGTAGCTCCGCTGTCAAGGAGTCCCAAATCTTCCACAGCTGCTTGGACCCTGGCCAATCGCAGCACTCTCACCGAAGAAGCTCGAAGCTCATCCAGCTGTCTTTGAAGTCTCCTGATTTTGGCATCACCGGTCTCCTCAACCGATGAGCTTTCCTGCGAAGCTCCTGGAATCACCTTCAGCATCTTTCCAGCTTCTTCCAGTAGACTCTTCATATCGTCCGCTCCAGCAACTGCTCGGTCGGACTGATTGTCCTCCTCATCATTCTTCTTCTTTCTGGCTTCGCCATCTTTTTCGGCTTTGGCCACTTTGACTTCTCCTTGGCCCTCACTCACTGGACATTTGTTGGAGAAGTGCTTTGTGGACCCGCAATTCCAGCAGCGACGCTGGTCATCCTTCTGGTTGTGATCCCATCTGCAAGCTTTTCCTCGACGGCATCCATTCTCCGTCAGGAAGTACTTACACTTTGGCATCTCCTTCTTACCCTCATCGCCCTTCTTGGCTTGAGGCACTTCGCTTCTTTTTCCTGCCTCCTCCATCTTCCGAGCTTTAGGAACTCCTGCGATGGCTGCCTTTTCCTTCTTTTTGGCATAGGAGACCTGGTCCATCTCAGCCAGTAAGCATTCGGCCAACTGGTCAATGGAAGACATAGTGGGCACAGAATCCACCATCAGTGTTGTCCTCGTCAGGTTAATGCGAAACTGCAAGGTTGGATTGCCAGCCAAAATCTTGGAGACCAGCCGGTTCAGGCCCCTCAAAAGGACCGATGGATCGGGCAACTGAAGGCCCATGTCTTCTGCCCTTTTCTTCCATCTCAACCAACGACGTAGTCCCAGGATGCCCTCGCCGATCCCCACCGCTTCTGCCGGCAGCTCCAAAGCGGCCAGCACTGCTGCTTTTTCATGGGAACCACCAGGCTGGTAGTTGTTGAGGAGTTTTGCCAAAATCGCCAACACTGAAAGGTCTTTCCCTGCCACAATGTCATCACGCTGACTACTGGGCAAGGCCTGAAGAAGCAAACTGCTTCCTCTCTTCTCCAACCTTCTCCATTTCTTCTGCTGTAGTTGCGGTGGTGCCCTGACTTCATGGCTTGGTGTTTGTGGTACCAGTCCTTCGCAGTCTCAACCACTAGATCCCACCATTCTGAACTGCTGTAAGTGAGATCCGACATCTGTGCATGGATGAGAAGCAACCAGTCCTGTAAGTCCACCGGAGCATTCTCAGCTGTCCACTCCGGCAGTTTGTGCAGCTCTACACTGCTCCTCACATGCTCCTCTTCATCGTCCTCTGTTAGCCGTCGGCCCCTGATCGTCTCTCGATCCAAGAGCTGTTGTTGCAGCGATTGCATCCCTTGCATCAACTTGAGCATCACGTCCACTGTGGTGTCCTCCTTTTTTGATCTTCCTTTGTGATCTTTCACATTCACTGAATCTTCCGACTCCTCTTCTTGAATCGATTGACTCTCCTCACTGGACTCTTGCTGTCCAGCTGGACCATCCTCCTTAGAAACTTCTTCAAGCTTCCTTCCAATCACTTCCTCCTCTGCTTTGGGGGTCTCAGCCTCCTGTTCTCCTCGACCTGCAGCCTCCTTTGGCTTCGAAGCTTCAAAGTCTTCCTGCTTGGCTTCTACACCTTTGGACTTGGGCTTCTTTCCTGAAACCTTCTGACGGCGGGCGCTGTCACGGAGACCTTCAGCAGGAGTGACATCGGGAGGTGTTGTGTATCTAGTCTCTCGTTCTTCCATAAGCTGAATCCTCAACCTCAAATTTTCTTCTTGAAGCTGGGTGAGAGACTTTGACATTTGTCCCATTTCTTGTCGAAACTGCCACATCATCTCATCAAACATTCCTTGTTGTGTGTGGTATGGCACGTATCCATAACCATGTTGAGGTGCTAAGGGATATCCCATTGGTGACATCATCAAGACTTCCGGACCCTTCCTTGATGGTCCCTCTGACATGTCAGCTTCCTTCCCCATTCCCACCTTCCCTGCCGCCAAACCCCCACCCCATCCGCCGGTGGACTGGCTTACTGCGGTGGGGCTTGGGCCCTGCAAAAGTGGTGCACTCAACCTGAGCTCCTCAGCCTTCTTTAGCTGAGCTTCATTGAACAGTGGCTGGAGGTTCCTAGGTCCTAGGGCCTTAGGGGATCCTACAGGTTCTGCTGGAAAGTCTTCTATTGGCAAGGGGGTTTTCATATCTTCCCCAACAGGACCATTTGGTGAAGGCTTTCCAACCCTTTCCCTATCCACTGCCACTAGAGCCATCTCTGCCCCTTGGTTCCTCGCGCTTGCCCGGGTGCTTGACGCTGTTTGGTCTTTCTTTGACTCTTCATCATCAGGCTCAGACCTTCTTCTTCTGAGCATCATTTCAGCAGAGTCCCCATGCGTTGGGCTCATAACCTGTTCGCGACAGGTTCACCCGGGTAATATTATCGGGGGTACTAGCACTGACAGTCCTGACACGTCTGCGGCCAGAAAAGCCAGGTACTAGTCCACACCTCAAACTCCTTGCGTTAGACACACAAAGTCCTCCACGGTCAGACAAGTGGTCCTGCGCTTTTAACTCTCTTTCCAAAGTCCTTCACGTTGGATTCACCGGTCTTCCGACCGATCTTTGAGCTTGGAAAAAGGGCTATGGTGAAATGCCCATTGATTGAAATGACAATTGCAAAGTCATGACATGAATGCTAAATAGGGAATATGCAATTCGCAAAAAGTATGTGCAAGAAGAGTTTCTGGGTGAAGAGTCTCTGGGTGAAAAGTATATGGGTTAAAAGTCTGTGCAAGAAGAGTTTCTGGGTGAAGAGTCTCTGGTTGAAAAGTATGTGCAAGAAGAGTTTCTGGGTGAAGAGTCTGTGGGTGAAAAGTTTATGGGTGAAAAGTATGTGCAAGAAGAGTTTCTGGGTGAAGAGTCTCTGGGTGAAAAGTATATGGGTGAAAAGTATGTGCAAGAAGCGTTTCTGGGTGAAGAGTCTCTGGGTGAAAAGTATGTGAAAGAAGAGTTTCTGGGTGAAAAGTATGTGCGAGAAGAGTTTCTGGGTGAAAAGTCTATGGGTAAACAGTATGTGCAAGAAGAGTTTCTGGGTGAAAAGTATGTGCCAGAAGAGTTTCTGGGTGAAGAGTATCTGGGTGAAAAGTATATGAGTGAAAAGTATGTGCAAGAAGAGTTTCTGGGTGAAGAGTCTCTGGGTGAAAAGTATATGGGTGAAAAGTATGTGCAAGAAGAGTTTTGGTGAAGAGTCTATGGGTGAAGAGTCTCTGGGTGAAAGTAGGGTGAAAAATATGTGCAAGAAGAGTTTCTGGAGAAGAGTTCTGGGTAAAAAGTATATGGGCGAAAAGTATGTGCAAGAAGAGTTTCTGGGTGAAGAGTCTCTGGGTGAAAACTATGTACAAGAAGAGTTTGGGATGAAGAGTCTCTGGATTAAAAGTATACGGGTGAAAAGTATATGGGTGAAAAGTATGTGCAAGAAGAGTTTCTGGGTGAAGAGTCTCTGGGTGAAAAGTATATGGGTGAAAAGTATGTGCAGAAGAGTTTTTGGTGAAGAGTCTATGGGTAAACGTATGTGGGTGAAAAGTATTTGCAAGAAGAATTTCTGGGTGAAAAGTATGTGCAAGAAGAGTTTCTGGGTGAAGAGTCTCTGGGTGAAAAGGTATGGGGTATGTGGTGAAAAGTATGTGCAAGAAGAGTTTCTGGGTGAAGAGTCCTGGGTGAAAAGTATATGGGTGAAAAGTAGTGCAAGAAGAGTATCTGGGTGAAAAATATATGGGTGAAAAGTATGTGCAAGAAGAGTTTCTGGGTGAAGAGTCTCTGGGTGAAAAGCATATGAATGAATAGTATGTGCAAGAAGAGTTTCTGGGTGAAGAGTATATGGGTAAAAAGTATCTGGGTGAAAAGTATGTGCAAGAAAGTTTCTGGGTGAAGAGTCTCTGGGTGAAAAGTATTTGGGTGAAAAGTATGTGTAATAAGAGTTTTTGGGTGAAGAGTCTCTGGGTGAAAAGTATATGGGTGAAACGTGTGTGCAAGAAAGTTTCTGGGTGAAGAGTCTCTGGGTGAAAAGTATATGGGTGAAAAGTATGTGCAAGAAGAGTTTCTGGGTGAAAAGTCTCTGGGTGAAAAGTATATGGGTTAAAAGCATGTGCACGAAGAGTTTCTGGGTGAAAGGTATGTGCAAGAAGAGTTTCTGGGTGAAGAGTCTCTGGATGAAAAGTATATGGGTGAAAAGTATGTGCAAGAAGAGTTTCTGGGTGAAGAGTCTCTGGGTGAAAAGTATGTGCAAGAAGGGTTTCTGGGTGAAGAGTCGTGGGTGAAATTGAAAGTCTATGGGTGTGAAAAGTATGTGCAAGGAGAGTTTCTGGGTGGAAAAGTATATGGGGTGAAAAAGTATGTGCAAGAAGGGTCTGTGCAAGAAGAGTTTCTGGGTGAAGAGTATCTGGGTGAAAAGTATATGGGTGAAAAGTATGTGCAAGAAGAGTTTCTGGGTGAAAAGTATGTGAAAGAAGAGTTTCTGGTTGAAAAGTATGTGCAAGAAGAGTTTCTGGGTGAAGAGTCTCTGGGTGAAAAGTAGATGGGTGAAACGTATGTGCAAGAAGAGTTTCTGGGTGAAGAGTATCTGGGTGAAAAGTACATGGGTGAAAAGTATGTGCCAGAAGGGTTTCTGGGTGAAAAGTATGTGAAAGAAGAGTTTCTGGTTGAAAAGTATGTGCAAGAAGAGTTTCTGGGTGAAGAGTCTCTGGATGAAAAGTATATGGGTGAAAAGTATGTGCAAGAAGAGTTTCTTGGTGAAGAGTCTCTGGGTGAAAAGTATATGGGTGAAAAGTATGTGCAAGAAGAGTTTCTGGGTGAAGAGTCTCTGGGTGAAAAGTATATGGGCGAAAAGTATGTGCAAGAAGAGTTTCTGGGTGAAGAGTCTCTGGGTGAAGAGATCTGCTTGGGTGAAAATTTAATATGGGTGAAAAGGTATCTGGGTGAAAAGCATGTGCACGAAGAGTTTCTGGGTGAAAAGTATGTGCAGGAAGAGTTTCTGGGTGAAGAGTCTCTGGGTGAAAAGTATATGGGAGAAAAGTATGTGCAAGAAGAGTTTCTGGGTGAAGAGTCTCTGGGTGAAAAGTATATGGGTGAAAAGTATGTGCAAGAAGAGTTTCTGGGTGAAGAGTCTCTGGGTGAAAAGTATATGGGTGAAAAGTCTGTGCAAGAAGAGTTTCTGGGTGAAGAGTCTCTGGGTGAAAAGTCTATGGGTGAAAAGTATGTGCAAGAAGAGTTTCTGGGTGAAGAGTCTCTGGGTGAAAAGTATGTGAAAGAAGAGTTTTTGGCTGAAAAGTATGTGCAAGAAGAGTTTCTGGGTGAAGAGTCTCTGGGTTTAAAGTAAATGGGTAAACAGCATGTGCAAGAAGAGGTTCTGGGTGAAGAGTCTCTGTGTGAAAAGTATATGGGTGAAAAGTATGTGCAAGAAGAGTCTCTGGGTGAAGAGTCTCTGGGTGAAAAGTATATGGGTGAAAAGCATGTGCACGAAGAGTTTCTGGGTGAAGAGTCTCTGTGTGAAAAGTATGTGCAAGAAGAGTTTCTGGGTGAAGAGTCTCTGGGTGAAAAGTATATGGGTGAAAAGCATGTGCACGAAGAGTTTCTGGGTGAAAAGTATGTGCAAGAAGAGTTTCTGGGTGAAGAGTCTCTGGGTGTAAAGTGTATTGGTGAAAAGTATGTGCAAGAAGAGTTTCTGGGTGAAGAATCTCTGGGTGAAAAGTATATGGGTGAAAAGTACGTGCAAGAAGAGTTTCTGGGTAAAGAGTCTCTGGGTGAAAAATCTATGCAAGAAGAGTTTATGGGTGAAGAGTCTCTGGGTGAAGAGTCTCTGGGTGAAATATATATGGGTGAAAAGTATGTGCAAGGAGAGTTTCTGGGTGAAAAGTATATGGGTGAAAAGTATGTGCAAGAAGGGTTTCTGGGTGAAGAGTCTGTGGGTGAAAAGTATATGGGCGAAAAGTATGTGTAATAAGAGTTTTTGGGTGAAGAGTCTCTGGGTGAAAAGTATATGGGTGAAAAGAATGTGCAAGAAAGTTTCTGGGTGAAGAGTCTCTGGGTGAAAAGTATGTGGGTGAAAAGTATGTGTAATAAGAGTTTTTGGGTGAAGAGTCTCTGGGTGAAAAGTATATGGGTGAAAAGTATGTGCAAGAAAGTTTCTGGGTGAAGAGTCTCTGGGTGAAAAGTATAAGTATATGGGCGAAAAGTATGTGCAAGAAGAGTTTCTGGGTGAAAAGTCTCTGGGTGAAAAGTATATGGGTGAAAAGCATGTGCACGAAGAGTTTCTGGGTGAAAAGTATGTGCAAGAAGAGTTTCTGGGTGAAGAGTCTCTGGATGAAAAGTATATGGGTGAAAAGTATGTGCAAGAAGAGTTTCTGGGTGAAAAGTATGTGCAAGAAGGGTTTCTGGGTGAAGAGTCTGTGGGTGAAAGTCTATGGGTGAAAAGTATGT
Organism: Cladocopium goreaui; assembly: GCA_947184155.2. Lineage (NCBI taxonomy): Eukaryota > Dinophyceae > Suessiales > Symbiodiniaceae > Cladocopium > Cladocopium goreaui. Next base: position 431,152 of record CAMXCT020005457.1, read on the forward strand.
GCAAGAAGAGTTTCTGGGTGAAGAGTCTCTGGGTGAAAAGTATATGGGTGCAAAGTATGTGCAAGAAGGGTTTTTGGGTGAAGAGTCTGTGGGTGAAAGTCTATGGGTGAAAAGCATGTGCACGAAGAGTTTCCTGGTGAAAAGTATGTGCAAGAAGAGTTTCTGGGTGAAGAGTCTCTGGATGAAAAGTATATGGGTGAACAGTATGTGCCAGAAGGGTTTCTGGGTGAAAAGTATGTGAAAGAAGAGTTTCTGGTTGAAAAGTATGTGCAAGAAGAGTTTCTGGGTGAAAAGTATGTGAAAGAAGAGTTTCTGGTTGAAAAGTATGTGCAAGAAGAGTTTCTGGGTGAAGAGTCCCTGGATGAAATGCATATGGGTGAAAAGTATGTGCAAGAAGAGTTTCTGGGTGAAGAGTCTGTGGGTGAAAAGTATATGGGTGAAAAGTATGTGCAAGAAGGGTTTCTGGGTGAAAAGTATGTGAAAGAAGAGTTTCTGGTTGAAAAGTATGTGCAAGAAGAGTTTCTGGGTGAAGAGTCTCTGGGTGAAAAGTAGATGGGTGAAACGTATGTGCAAGAAGAGTTTCTGGGTGAAGAGTATCTGGGTGAAAAGTACATGGGTGAAAAGTATGTGCCAGAAGGGTTTCTGGGTGAAAAGTATGTGAAAGAAGAGTTTCTGGTTGGAAAGTATGTGCAAGAAGAGTTTCTGGGTGAAGAGTCTCTGGGTGAAAAGTATATGGGTGAAAAGTATGTGCAAGAAGAGTTTCTGGGTGAAGAGTCTCTGGGTGAAAAGTAATATAGTATATGGGTGAAAAGTATGTGCAAGAGGGTTTCTGGGTGAAAAGTAATGTGCAAGAATAGTTTCTGTTGAATAGTAAGGTGCAAGAAGAGTTTCTGGGTGAAGAGTTTCTGAGTAAAAAGTATATGGGTGAAAAGCCTGTGCAAGAAGAGATTCTGGGTGAAGAGTCTCTGGGTGAAAATTATATGGGTAAAAAGTACGTGCAAGAAGAGTTTCTGGGTGAAGAGTGCTTGGGTGAAAAGTATGTGCAAGAAGAGTTTCTGGGTGAAGAGTCTCTGGGTGAAAAGTATGTGCAAGAAGGGTTTCTGGGTGAAGAGTCTCTGGGTGAAAAGTATATGGGTGAAAAGTATGTGCAAAAAGAGTTTCTGGGTGAAGAGTTTCTGGGTGAAGTATCGGGGGCGAAAATTCAAAATGTGTAATAAGAGTTTTTTTGGTGAAGATTCCTCTGTGTGAAAAGTAAATATGGGTGCAAAATAATGTGCAATAAAGTTTCTGGTGAAAGAAGTCTCTGTGAAAAGTATGTGGGTGAAAAGTATGTAGTCTAAGAGTTTTTTGGGGTGGAAGAGTCCTCTGGGTGAAAAAGTTATATGGGTGAAAGTCTTGTGCAGAAAGTTTCTGGGTGAAGAGAAAAAAAAAAAGTCTCTGGGTGAAAAGTTATGGGTGAAAAAGTATGTGGCAGAAGAGAAGAGTCTATGGTTGAGAGTCCTCTGGATGAAATAGAATGGGTGAAAGTATGTGCAAGAAGAGTTTCTGGGTGAAGAGTATCTGGGTGAAAAGTATATGGGTGAACAGTATGTGCCAGAAGGGTTTCTGGGTGAAAAGTGCGTGAAAGAAGAGTTTCTGGTTGAAAAGTATGTGCAAGAAGAGTTTCTGGGTGAAGAGTATTTGGGTGAAAAGTCTATGGGTGAAAAGTATGTGCAAGAAGAGTTTCTGGGTGAAAAGTCTCTGGGTGAAAAGTATACGGGCGAAAAAGTATGTGCAAGAAGGGTTTCTGGGTGAAGAGTCTGTGGGTGAAAGTCTATGGGTGAAAAGCATGTGCACGAAGAGTTTCCTGGTGAAAAGTATGTGCAAGAAGAGTTTCTGGGTGAAGAGTCTCTGGATGAAAAGTATATGGGTGAAAAGTATGTGCAAGAAGAGTTTCTGGGTGAAGAGTATCTGGGTGAAAAGTATATGGGTGAAAAGTGTGTGCAAGAAGGGTTTCTGGGTGAAAAGTATGTGAAAGAAGAGTTTCTGGTTGAAAAGTATGTGCAAGAAGAGTTTCTGGGTGAAGAGTCCCTGGATGAAATGCATATGGGTGAAAAGTATGTGCAAGAAGAGTTTCTGGGTGAAGAGTATGTGGGTGAAAAGTATATGGGTGAAAAGCATGTGCAAGAAGGGGGTTTTCTGGGTGAACAGTATGTGAAAGAAGAGTTTCTGGTTGAAAAGTATGTGCAAGAAGAGTCTATGGGTGAAGAGTCTCTGGATGAAAAGTATATGGGTGAAAAGTATGTGCAAGAAGAGTTTCTGGGTGAAGAGTATCTGGGTGAAAAGTATATGGGTGAAGAGTCTCTGCGTGAAAAGTATATGGGTGAAAAGTATGTGCCAGAAGAGTCTCTGGGTGAAAAGTCTGTGCAATAAGAGTTTCTGGGTGAAGAGTCTCTGGGTGAAACGTATATGGGTGAAAAGTATGTGCAAGAAGAGTTTCTTGGTGAAGAGTCTATGGGTGAAAAGTATGTGGGTGAAAAGTATTTGTAAGAAGAGTTTCTGGGCGAAGAGTCTCTGGATGAAAAGTATATGGGTGAAAAGTATGTGCAAGAAGAGTTTCTGGGTGAAAAGTCTGTGCAAGAAGAGTTTCTGGGTGAAGAGTCTCTTGGTGAAAAGTATATGGGTTGAAAAGTATGTGCAAGAAGGGTTTCTGGGTGAAGAGTCTCTGGGTGAAAAGTATATGGGGTGAACAGTAGTGGCCAGAAGGGTTTTCTGGGTGAAAATTGCGTGAAAGAAGAGTTTCTGGTTGAAAAGTATGTGCAAGAAGAGTTTCTGGGTGAAGAGTATTTGGGTGAAAAGTATATGGGTGAAAAGTATGTGCAAGAAGAGTTTCTGGGTGAAGAGTCTCTGGATGAAAAGTATATGGTGAAAAGTATGTGCAAGAAGAGTTTCTGGGTGAAGAGTATTTGGGTGAAAAGTATATGGGTGAAAAGTATGTGCAAGAAGGGTTTCTGGGTGAAAAGTATGTGAAAGAAGAGTTTCTGGTTGAAAAGTATGTGCAAGAAGAGTTTCTGGGTGAAGAGTCTCTGGATGAAAAGTATATGGGTGAAAAGTATGTGCAAGAAGAGTTTCTGGGTGAAGAGTCTCTGGGTGTAAAGTGTATTGGTGAAAAGTATGTGCAAGAAGGGTTTGTGGGTGAAGAGTCTCTGGGTGAAAAATATTGGAGAACATAGGGATAGATGGGATGCTGGCTCTCGTTCCCCCCTTCTCAGGTAGTATTTGAGCCAAAGTCAGTTCACTAAGAACAGTACTCCTGGCTGAATCTTGTCAAAGACCCGGCTAGGTGGCCAAGTAGCTCGGCTGTTGGACCCGCCTCTTGTCAGCGATGACGTTGTGCAAGTAGCCGACGCCTCAGAGTGACCATGGCAACCGATGGCAACTGTTTGCACTGTAACAGTGTAGTATGCAACAATATACTAGTAGAACTGTTTACATTTGTTTACCATATAGAACTGTTTGCAATCATATTTTCTTCCTTATTCTAACTGTTTGCATCGAACTACGACTTTTTGGCTCGCCGCAAAGGCCTTGATATTGGACCACTCCCGTCCTGTAGTCCATGAGGGTCTCTGTCAGCTGTTACGTACCTGCTGGTACTGAGTCAATTGCCAAGTCGGAAGGAGGCATTGCCTGACAGGATTTCCACATCCAATAAATGTACCAAAAGAATCCAAAAGATATTAAAAAACAAATAAAAACAATGAAAATAAATGAAATACAGAATGTGAACAGTGGGTGCGCTGATTGTACAGACCTGAGAGTCACGGAGCCTTTGGACCAAAGGTGTACCTTTGGAATGCAATGGACATCCGCACTGCCGAGGTCAAAAAGAACAGCTGCTTGGATTCGCTGACCGAAGACATCTTCGAGCAACTGGATCAGCTGGACGAGGGTGCCGAGAACTTTGCGTCGTTTCTTGTCGTTGCATTGGGACTGGAAAAGTGATCGTCCCTATATGTCCCTAATGCAGCAAGAGACTTCCTTGAATTCTACAAGGTTTAGGCTGCCTAAGATCGCTGGAACTTGTTTGACTTCTTTCCTAGGAATCGCCACATCCTTGCAGATGATTTGATGTGTATAAAACAGTTTGCCCATATTCACCCTCCGCTTTGACGTGAGGAGCTTCCGCTTTGTGGGAGACATGGCTGCAGAGCGAGTGCTACTGGCTGCGCGCCAGGCAGAAATGAAAATTAAGGACCGATTTGGCCTAAGTTAATTAACACTTGAGCTTCCAGTTGGTTACATCACTTCCCTTTGGACATGGGAAGCTCTGCGAAACATTTTTTCTGTCTACAAGCAGCAACTATGACTTGTGCATACGTTTGCTACAACTTGGTTGATTGGCGAGGAACGCCAAATGGCCATGGCTAACAGTTTGAAATCCTTCTTACACAGCGTCAATTACAGTACCCGGTGGCACGCGTCTTATATGCACAGATCTCTTCGCATAGGAGAAACGTCCGAAGTTTCCTGCTATGGCTCTGTGCCCGTCTCTGGGTGCAACCTTGTCTGGTGGTGGTTTTCGCCACGCAGAGGCGGGCAGATCGCAAAGAAAACTGTGTTTTGCCGTATTTGCGGCGATGTCCGGTAATTTCCTGTGATTTACATGGGTTGGAACCGTTTTGTGGAAGCTACCAGTCACATCCAGTCACATCATTCTCGACGATTTGAAGGTGCCTGGGGGTCCTGGCTTGAGCATTCTTCGACAAAGCTTTCATAGTTTCCAGGTCTTGGTGCTACTTTACCCGTGGAGCAAAATTGCTTCGGCCTCTTGGATTTGTCAGTTTGCGCAGTTTGGGCAGTTTTTTTTTACAAAGCTCCGTGCACATTCCACACAGACCGGACAAGGAGACACAATGAGACATAAACAACTTATTGCTGGGTAGCTAGCAGCAGCCAAGATTATCAGATTGATAGCCGTCCTATTCCATTGTGCAGGATCACGGAAGGTGAAGGTTGTGCAAACAAAGCTAACCAAATGTAATGCAACCAATGTTACTTCGCTAGCAGTGCATGTTCCTTCAGGCCGCTTGCTGCAAGATCCACAGACCCGCCGTGTCTCGTAGAAACATCCACTGAGGAGATACCTGGTCTTCCTTCAGTTCGGCCACGGCATTCCAGAGAGTTTATGGAGAGACAAGACATGCTGCCCTCTTGAGACAAAAAAGCAACCACTGTTTAGAAATGCACTCAAGGAGAAGCAGTAGGTATGAGTAGTTTCTATGATTCTGATGCCTTGCTGGATTCTCTATCCTCGTCCTGCTGTCTATGGGCTGTCACCGTATGTTTTTTTCCTATTTGCCAAGCCAAAAGGAAATCCATGGGGAAGGCCAAACACGTGAATGCAACTTTGATGAAAGTCCTGTCTTGAAAGGATTTGGCACCTCTCATGTCAGCTGTGCCTCTGAGGCTTCTATCGGGCTGGGCATATTGTAACCAGTCCATGTGCCATTGCTGCGCAGTACCTGAGGCGGGTGTGTTTCGACTCTGGGCACTGCTGGAAAGGATACAGTAATATTGGATTCATTCACTCAAACATATTTTGGTTTCAGGCAGTTGCATTCGGCTCACAAGACCACATCCCCTTCACTGCTTTCTTATCTTTCCTTTTTGACTCTTGGATATCCCTTGTTGACCATTTGTGATGCTTCATAACTAAGGACATGGGTTCTGAAATTACGAACAAACATGCTTTGCCCGTCTTTAGCCATTCTTCTCCGCTTGTGCACTGTTTCAGAAAAAAAACAGTTGCTTTGGGTCTCTTCTCGCTTGTTCCCTCACATTCTTGGTTCCACATCGTTTTGTTCCTACCGACTGGCTGAACTATATATATTACGAAAGCCAGCTAGCTGGCTAGTTGCTGTTTGCGAACGAAGTGAGAATAGGGGGTGTGGGGGGGGTGGTTGCCGAAAGGGAACGAAATCTCGCCGTGCCCCTGTGTTGAGCGCCAGAAAACGGAGCATTTTGCTGGATTATGTACCACTAGGTAATTTGCTGACGGTGGGGTATCGATTCCCCCTAGGTCCGCCTTTTTGGTGGCCGGAGAGACCATGAGGATGTATTGGAAAATACAATGAAACTGCAGGAAAACATGATAACGATCAGAGGAAATGGTACAAAATCCCCTGGAAAACGGACGAAAACGGAGCGAATGCTAGGAACAAACCATGGAAAATCCCTTGGAAAATGGAGGAAACCGGAGCGAATGCTAGGCGCAAACCATGACGATGCAGTAAACATGCTGGAAAAATACAGTGAAAGTGCAGGAAAATGTGATAACAACGAGAGGAAAGGGTGCAAAAAGGATCGGAAAATGAAGGAGTCAGGTAAAACTCTTGGATTAATATTAATATTGAAAAGGTATGAAAATGCAGGAAACCAGAGGAAATGGTGCAAACACCTATGGGGGAAAGAGGTGAAAATGATAGGACACATGTAGTAAAAAAATGCTGGACAAAACATATTGAAAACCCACGAAGAGGATGTATTGGAAAATACAATAAAACTTGAGGAAAACATGATAACGATCAGAGGAAAATGCTAGGAACAAACCATGCAAAATCTGTTGGAACATGGAGGAAACCGGAGTGACTGCTAGGAACAAACTATGACGATGCAGTAAACATGTTGGAAAAAGACAGTGAAAGTGCAGGAAAATGCGATAACAACCAGAGGAAATGGTGCAAAAACGATCGGAAAAATCAAGGAGACGGGTAAAACTCTTGGAAAAATACATTGAAAATGCAGCAAACCAGAGGAAATGGTGCAAAAAGGAGACGGGTAAAAATCTTGGAAACATAGATTAAAAATGCATGAATAGACTGAAAACCCACGAAGAGGATATAGAAACTGCAGGAAAACATGATAACAATCAGAGGAAATCGTGCAAAATCCACTGGAAAATGCTGGAAAGATACAGTGAAGGAAAATGTGATAACAACCTGGCAGGAAAATGTGATAACAACCAGAATAAAGGGTGCAAAATCTGTTGGAACATGGAGGAAACCGGAGCGACTGCTAGGAACAAACTATGACGATGCAGTAAACATGCTGGAAAAATACAGTGAAAGTGCAGGAAAATGCGATAACAACCAGAGGAAATGGTGCAAAAACGATCGGAAACTGAAGGAGACGGGTAAAACTCTTGGAAAAATATATTGAAAATGCATGAAATGCAGGAAACGAGAGGAAATGGTACAAAAAGCCATAGAGGAAAGCGGTGAAAATGGTAGGAAGCATGTAATAAAAAAAGCTGGACAAAACACAGTGAAAACCTACAAAAGAGAAGAAAGTAACCACAGGAAACGGTAGAAAAAACAGTGGAAACTGGAAGAAAAGTTGTGACAATATTAGGAAAACGGTGTACAAGCTAGGAAATGCTTGTAACAACTAGAGGAAACGATGTAGAAAACAGTACAACATGGAGGACACGCGTGAACATGCTAGGAGGCATGTAACATGTTAGAAAAATACAGTGAAAACCTAGGAACATGTTATAACTAAAAATGCTTTAAAAATATAGTGAAAACCAAGACAATGTTAACGAGCGGAAACGTTGAGCAGGAAATCCGATTTGGTTTCTGTAGATAATGTTAGATGATGAGCAATGTAGTTTGGTGATAGGAAATAGTGGCTGACTCGCGTACAAGACATTGCCATGAAACCTTGGAGCAAGATGCGGATGGTATAGGTTACGAAAGCCAGCTAGCTGGCTAGTTGCTGTTTGCGAACGAAGTGAGAATAGGGGGTGTGGGGGGGGTGGTTGCCGAAAGGGAACGAAATCTCGCCGTGCCCCTGTGTTGAGCGCCAGAAAACGGAGCATTTTGCTGGATTATGTACCACTAGGTAATTTGCTGACGGTGGGGTATCGATTCCCCCTAGGTCCGCCTTTTTGGTGGCCGGAGAGACCATGAGGATGTATTGGAAAATACAATGAAACTGCAGGAAAACATGATAACGATCAGAGGAAATGGTACAAAATCCCCTGGAAAACGGACGAAAACGGAGCGAATGCTAGGAACAAACCATGGAAAATCCCTTGGAAAATGGAGGAAACCGGAGCGAATGCTAGGCGCAAACCATGACGATGCAGTAAACATGCTGGAAAAATACAGTGAAAGTGCAGGAAAATGTGATAACAACGAGAGGAAAGGGTGCAAAAAGGATCGGAAAATGAAGGAGTCAGGTAAAACTCTTGGATTAATATTAATATTGAAAAGGTATGAAAATGCAGGAAACCAGAGGAAATGGTGCAAACACCTATGGGGGAAAGAGGTGAAAATGATAGGACACATGTAGTAAAAAATGCTGGACAAAACATATTGAAAACCCACGAAGAGGATGTATTGGAAAATACAATAAAACTTGAGGAAAACATGATAACGATCAGAGGAAAATGCTAGGAACAAACCATGCAAAATCTGTTGGAACATGGAGGAAACCGGAGTGACTGCTAGGAACAAACTATGACGATGCAGTAAACATGTTGGAAAAAGACAGTGAAAGTGCAGGAAAATGCGATAACAACCAGAGGAAATGGTGCAAAAACAATCGGAAAAATCAAGGAGACGGGTAAAACTCTTGGACAAATACATTGAAAATGCAGCAAACCAGAGGAAATGGTGCAAAAAGGAGACGGGTAAAAATCTTGGAAACATAGATTAAAAATGCATGAATAGACTGAAAACCCACGAAGGGGATATAGAAACTGCAGGAAAACATGATAACAATCAGAGGAAATCGTGCAAAATCCACTGGAAAATGCTGGAAAGATACAGTGAAGGAAAATGTGATAACAACCTGGCAGGAAAATGTGATAACAACCAGAATAAAGGGTGCAAAATCTGTTGGAACATGGAGGAAACCGGAGCGACTGCTAGGAACAAACTATGACGATGCAGTAAACATGCTGGAAAAATACAGTGAAAGTGCAGGAAAATGCGATAACAACCAGAGGAAATGGTGCAAAAACGATCGGAAACTGAAGGAGACGGGTAAAACTCTTGGAAAAATATATTGAAAATGCATGAAATGCAGGAAACGAGAGGAAATGGTACAAAAAAACATAGAGGAAAGCGGTGAAAATGGTAGGAAGCATGTAATAAAAAAAGCTGGACAAAACACAGTGAAAACCTACAAAAGAGAAGAAAGTAACCACAGGAAACGGTAGAAAAAGCAGTGGAAACTGGAAGAAAAGTTGTGACAATATTAGGAAAACGGTGTACAAGCTAGGAAATGCTTGTAACAACTAGAGGAAACGATGTAGAAAACAGTACAACATGGAGGACACGCGTGAACATGCTAGGAGGCATGTAACATGTTAGAAAAATACAGTGAAAACCTAGGAAAATGTTATAACTAAAAATGCTTTAAAAATATAGTGAAAACCAAGACAATGTTAACGAGCGGAAACGTTGAGCAGGAAATCCGATTTGGTTTCTGTAGATAATGTTAGATGATGAGCAATGTAGTTTGGTGATAGGAAATAGTGGCTGACTCGCGTACAAGACATTGCCATGAAACCTTGGAGCAAGATGCGGATGGTATAGGAAAAAAGATGTATGAGTTGTAAGATTTTAGGAGTTGCATGGGAAAATTGGTTTCATGGTAATCTGTGTGAAGTTAGAAAAGCGTGATTTCGTTCACAGAGTAAGAAAAATAAATACAATCTGCAGATTAGAGTATTTATAATGCTTAAAGCTGTTTGGCGTTTTTTGGTGCCTCCCTGATTCTGGTAGTTTTGTGATAAGAACTACAAAAACGATCTACTGGTAAACGGAAGGAATAGTCTTTCCGGTTTAGAACTGAGTCGACTGTCAAGTGATGCATAGGCTCCAGGCCTCAGGTTATTGTCACAAAGCATTGGAATGAAGATTGCGCCCAGGAGCCACCTAGGTTAGGAGACAAATGCTGTAATATCATTGTAAGAGGCCGTACTGAGAAGGCGGAAACAGAACTAAAAGTGAATCTTGTACTAAAACATTGAGAAAGAATTTGAATCTTCTAATGGCAATGACGGGAATGATATGCATCTGTACGTCCGTGATAGTATGTGTGCCTTTTAAAAGGGATGTTTGGCGAGTGTGATAGCTGAGAAGATTTTCCGGGATGCCAAACAATTATCTCTATCGATGTCAGGGATGATGCTATTCCGCGACATTTCCTGTAAAATACCTATTTTCCAGACCCTTGGGGGGTGGGGGGGGGTACCCAGGTCTGTAAATGGCCTAAATATATATACTTTTGATTTGGACTGCATGTTCGCCACTGTTCTATATTTCCCGTGGGTTTTGCATTGTTTTCCTCGATTTTCATTCGTTCTTATACCCTTTCTTACGTATGTTATAATATTGTCTTGGGTTTGCACTGCCCATTTTGCGAGTAGAGCTATGTTTTGATTTCTCACCGTACGGCCAAAATGTTGCGGAACTTCGCGGAGAAGCATGGACCACGATTCTGGGGAGAAAACAATTTAGACTGTGAGAGGTCACATGACCACTGTTCACACAAAAAAGCGGGTATTATTTATCTACAATAGGTGGGAGCAAACTTGCGCTGTTTTAAGATAAATGAGCAACCAAAGGCGGATTTACGGAATTTGAGATAGAACTTTTCACAATGCCGCAGTACATTGTAGGAAACATATTTGGATATAGAAGTTACAAAATCGTGGAGTTTACCCTAAAAAGGTCCATTTAATGATTGGAAAATTATGACCCGATAGCAATTGTTGATGTTGGGGCGCTTCATGTTTGAGCCATGCCATATGGATGAGGTGGAGTTTCACGCGCCCCCACGCGAGTCAAAAAGCAAGCGCTGGCTTTCGTTCCACCCCTTCTCAGGTAAGTATATATGTATGTATATAGTCTATTATGTGAATATAGCATAAAAGAGAGCGATAATGAAGATTAACGGGTATATCAGCACTCATCCCAACGGAACTCAAATCATAGCCATCACGTTGTAGAATCACAGCTGTTAAACATCTACCCTTTACAGACTTTACAGTGTAATTTGACATGCGTAGGTCATATTTCTTTGGTTATCAAGTTATCCCTATGGATTCTCAATAGCTGATATTCTGATAGCCACAATCCTGTCTTCAATGGCCCACCATCGGCAAGGACCTGGTTTGCAGTTGACTTGGGTGTCGGACGCCCCAGCTGCCCCAGCTGTCAATTTCCAGCTGAACGTCCAGCTGAATTTCCAGCTCTCTGAGGTCCTGGCCCTGGATTGGTTTTTCATTTTCTTAGATCTGACAATGAGCAATGTGGAGGAAGACACAGACGCAGCCCTGCCGCCTTGTTTGTGGCCACGCTATGGCTATGTTTTTCATCATTGCTTGCACATTGCCAGGCGGGAAACAACTACTTTAGTCGTGGCCTCAACTGCCGGGAGGAATAACCCACCACGGGCCTCCAGATGAGTAGATGACCCACTTTTGCCAGAACCAAGATGTGCCAAATCCAAGAACTGTAACTCGCCACCAAGGAATCGCCAGAATGCACGCAACTGAGAAGGGCTCTGGCAGTGGGGTCAGGTTCTATCGTACCGAGCAGCGATAACATGCCACGACCTAGGCATCCAAGTAAATCTCTTTGAGCATCTTTGAGCTGCATCACTATCAGTTTTCGGATTTTTGTTTTCAAAGCATTACATAGATGGCCTATGATTCGGCTATGATTCGGCTATGATGTGTGCTTGTGGCAGAGGTCGCGAGGCTTGAAGGTCCTTCGCATTCTTCGACTCGTTCGATTAGCCAAGCTGTTGGGCGCCCAGGGCAGAACTTTGACAAACATCAAGCAGAATAGAAACAAGATGCCAAGATATAATAAGATACAAGAAGAAAATCAACTCGACATAACTAGCCCAAGTTCAAACATCCTGAAATCTCACTTTCCACATCTTACTGAGCTTGTAAACACATTTGTCTCATTTGTCAGACTGACAAGTTGCTAGGATTTAGAATGGCGGGCTTGTCGATGGAAGCAGTGTGGCAGAACAACTCCTGTTGCGCACTCTCTTCAGATGTTCGAGCGTTCAATGGATCAGTGGATCGCACCACCATCTCTTCGGTCAAAACTCAATTGGATCTTGCCAGCCTCACCTGTGTGGAATGGAATCAGCAGTTTCAGATGTTTCAGGTTTCCCAAATTCCACTCGGTTCAGACCTCAGTTCTGGATTCTGGCAAGTATTGGCCATGTGACGACAATTTGCAAGTCCACTGAATCCACTTCTTATGACAGTCGAAACGACAGTTTGCTTGAAGGAACAAACGATTGGCCGATGCCGTTTCTGGTTCAAAGAGCTCACAGATGAGCAGTGTTTGCGCCAAGTGTCGACACTCGGACCGTCTGAGTGGAGACACTTGGCGTATCGCGTGCAGCGCCTGGGAGGTGCTGGTCCGTGAGCTCACAAACAAGTGGGCAGGGCCGTGCGGGCGCTGCGGTCGCTAGGTGCTGGGGTCTCCCTCGCACCGGCGGCTGCGGCACCTGCACTCCCGCGCACCCCGGCACGGGGAACTGGAAGTGCTGGCGACAAGCCGGGCACTCCAGGCCTGGCAGCCAAGTCGGCGGCCAAGCCCAAGGGCCCCACAGGTGACTCCGACGAGTACACCTACGAGACGGTGACCGAGCAGGAAGAGGAGGCTGAGGAGAAGCTTCCAGAGGAGGACAATCGCCCGAGCTGCCGAGGAGGAGTCACAAGAGGAGCCCTTCGAAGGGACGGGCAGTGAAAGAGGAGGAAAGGAGTGAGGACCGAAGGCGTGACAGAGCAGAGGAGGAAAGAAGAAGTGAAAAGAAGAGGGACAGAGAAGAGAAGGACAGGGAAGAGCGAGTCCCGGAAGAGAAAAAGAAGAAGGATAAGAAAAAGAAAGAGAAAAAGAAAGGAGGAAAGAAAGTAAGACGAGGAAGCAGGAAGCACAAAAGACTGGCAAGGCTGGCTGAGAACTCTTACAAGGATGTTCACCGAACACTGCCCGACAACATCCTGAACGAGAGGCCCAGGTTGGAGTCAGGTAGAGACAAGAGGAGCCATTAGGATGGCAGAAAAAGAAGCACCCAGAGGGTGTTTGGCAGGAGAATGGCTGAAGAACGAGGATGCAGACCGGTGGAGCGGCTTTTGTCCTCGCATTGTGGACGTTGTGGAGTACGACACGGCCCTCGTAGAGGAGGCTGTGGGAACTTCCACACAGGCCGCACTACTGGTTACGTCTACAGAGAAGGAGGACGACCAGACTTTATACATCTACGGAAGGCATGTAGGCTGCAGTTCAGGGAAGATGGACAAAGTGCTGAGCAACCGCATCAATCGTCGTGGAAGCCCTCTTCACTTGTGCTGGGGCGGCCCGTGCATGAGTGGAGAGGAGCGCCAAGCCATCCATGTGGTGGCGATGCGGTGGTTCGAGCGCACAGCCTTCCACGCAGCCTACATGAAGGCCTGGGGGCGCATGGTGCTCAAGGAGTTTGGGGAGCTCGACAAAGAGGAAGCAGAAGAAGAAGAATAAGAAGAAGAAAAGAAAAAGCCTCTCAAGAAACCTGGACGAGGCAAAGGACCAGGTGGAAGAGGAGAGAAGCCCCGTGGGGGCCGAAAGCGACCTGCAGTGGCCAAGAGTGGGGCAGCCCCCAAAGATCACAGAGATCGGCTGCGAGAGAAGCTTCGGGCCCTCACTCAAGGCGAAGTTAATAGAGGGGAAGGCAGAAGCAAAGGCCGTAGAGGTCATGAGGGCTTCAGACGAGACCGAAGATGCAGAAGAGGAGGAGGAGAACTCAGAGGAGCCAGAGCCCCGACTGGGAGTTGGCGACAAGTTGAAAGGAAAGGCAACTCAGCTGGCCCTAGGAGACGTCAAAGGAGAGGAGGAAGAGGCTTCAGAGAAAGAAGAAAAGAAGAAGAAGAAGAAAGTGAAGAGAAAGAAGAGGAAGCAAGACCCGCAGGCTCAGTTGCTGGCTCAGGCCGTGCAAGCTTGAGCCGCGCGGGAGGCAGAGGACAAGGAGAAGACGGAGGATCGAAAAAGGTAAGGGCGTTGGTGAAGCTCCTTACTATAGAGAAGCTTCGAAAGGAGAAAAGAAATCGAAGAAGAAGAGAGGACGCAAAAGGAAGAGGATTGGTCATGGAGGAGGAGACAGCCCGAGCTCTTCAGACAGCGACGGACCGCGGAGGAGTAGCCCACACCGGAAGGAGTCGGAGTCCAGCTCAACAGAGCTGCTGGCTCCGTTGCAGAAACGGTCCAGCAAGAAGCCGGGGGCGGTGCTGAAGATGCTGGTGGACCATGCCAAGACGACCCTGGATCAGTCATCTGTGGTCGAGACGGAGAAGGACCAACAGGTGACCGGTGGGATCAAGATCTCCACATATTTCAACCTGCTTGTCCGGCCTTACCACAGCCCGGCGAGCAGGGTTATGAAGGAGATGAACCACGTAGCCGTCTGCCTCGACGAGCTAAGGTCGGGTCAGCTGGGGAGACTTGGGGACAGTTTGTCCTCGAGGCGCAAGGGGGCTCCGACATCGCTGTTGGAAGCGAAACGCCACGGGCGCCTTGTGCAGAAGAGTCAGGGGAAGGAGCCCTGGCGTCCGAAGGGCGAAGGGGACCCATGGAGGAGCAGCGGAAAAGGAGGCGATGGCAGCTACCTTAAGGCTCCTCTTAGCTTATTAATAGACTCTAGAGTCTATAATAGACTTTAAGGTTATTATAGCCTTAAAAAGCTGTTTTAGGCTATTTTAACCTTGGACATGATAACCTAGAAAAAGGCTATTTTCTTGATCATTTTTTTGATTGCTGTTGTTGAAACAAGTTACAATCATGTTGTTTTTGTTTGACGAATATATGTTTTATCTTGTTTTGTATTGCAAAATCAAAATTTTGACTTGGACATGGACATAAACATGGTCAAGATGTCAGCGCCAAGAATAGAACATTTGATGTTTACAAAAAGAACACATGTAATGGAAATGGCAATACATGGATAATATGGACATGGGGCATGGACAACATTTTCTTCAAAATTTTCATTTTAGAAATGGAAAAACTAAATATAATAACATTGAATACGAAGATGACATGGACATTTGCATGACAATGGATACAAATTCGCAGAGACAACATGCACCAGGTGACAAGAACAGGTCGTTTTTTCTTTTTCAGCCACGAAAGTCAGCTGGGATCTCTGGTGGGAAAGGATCGCCATCAGTTTCACTGATAGGGTCGCAAAACCAATCCCGGCCGGTTCTCACCTCTTCGGTTTGTGTCCCAATGCTTCGCAGCTGCTTGAGTGGCTTGACCAGCTCAGAAGCCTGCGTGGCAGCATTCTCTCGTCCGGTTTCGGAAATGGATGCCGCAAGAGAACTCTTATGCAGATGCACCAAGAGTTCAGACTGATTGATTGTAACCAATTCTGGCAAGTCAAGCAGGTCGTCGTCACTCAAAGGCGTTGAAGAAGAAGTAGGAAGCTGCATTGCGTGAACGCAGAAGGATCCGTTGGGGTCATGCATTGGTGCCAAATGGCTGCCGCACGCAACCTGACACCGAGTTCTTTTAACAAGACATGCATAAGAAGTGAAAACGTGAGAAATAATAGACAGTGCAACGACAACAGAAACGAAAAAGAGGAACGGACACGATCGCTTTTTGATTCTGGCAATGTGACAGCACCGTGCACTGGTCCAATATATAGATCGACAATTAATGGAAAGAAACATGGAAATAAAGAATGCATGGGATTTACACTGTGGGACACGAAATGAAAATAAAGAATTTGCATCATTTTTCACCTCAATCGCCAAGCGTCGTCCATCTCGGACATCGCCACATTGTAGCGCTCGATGAAACGTACCATGCTTTGTTACAGACCTCGGCCTTTCAGACAAGAGATCATCAAGACTTTACACGTGTGCACGTACGTTTCACCACTATAGCACCATGTTCTTCTCGGGTGAATCCATTTTGCCGAGCAAGGACAGGAAAGAGTTGGCCAACGCTTTGAAAAGACTGCGACCAGTGTTGCCGAACGGTGTTTTGGTGCAGCAGCTTGTCCAAAGCGCAGCCATCAAAATATGTTGATTGATTGGCAAGTAAGCTTCGGAAAGACACGAAGAGACAACTCTTGCTTCCCGAGCCAAGCTGCTGCGTAACCGCTGCTCCATCGCCGTGCAACACCAGAGGAATACATCTGCTATGATATCCAGCTATCCTGCATTGCGACATCACCCTGTGAAAAAGATCCTTTTCACAGGGTGATGTCGCAATGCAGGATGGTCACCACATTGCGACCAAAACGTTGATATCTCTTTCGGGTCATGTATGATGTATTTTGGAAACAACCCTTTGTCCCAGAAGCATTGCCACATGTTCGCAGGCAAAAACAGCGGAACTCGCCAGTTCGCCGTGCCGCCCAAAGAAGACTTTGAAAATCGTATTCGCAAAGGGATCGTCGGCTTTGATACCTGGGCGGTAAAAACATGGAAATATGATCGGACCTAAGACACGGAAAACATAAAAATGGAAAATGGAAACATCAATTGGATAAAGAATTCCCACACACGAACATTGCTCTTTATGAGCAATTGACGAACAAGTGGCAGATTGCCAATAAGCGCAATTGGTTACGAACAAGTGACCCATTCACATATTGCCAATTGGTCACTTGTTCGTAACGAACATCAATTGGACACGGCCGAAAGATTGCCCCAGCGCCAAAGCTCTAAGAGTAAAGCAGCAAGCTTTGTTTGCAAAAAAATCTCTTTCAAATGCGGCAGATCGTTTCGAAGCACCACGGTGACGGAAATGGTCGGCATGGGTCGACATATTCTTAACTTTCGCCAAATTGTTGGTGCTGTCGTTTCTGTTCTTAATGTAAACCCAGTGACCTGGAAGAATTGGTTTGACATACATGGAAATGTTCATGCTTTAAAATCATTCAAGGTGGACAATTCCACTTTGCTTCGCATTTGCTTCATATTTATTTTTCGTTGTTTGAGCACAACATATTAAACATGTTGTTCTTTGGAGACAGCAGTGACAGGTAGAAATGCAAGATGTTGATGGTGGAAAATGTTTTGATTGTCAAATTTTAGATCATGTTTTCAAAGAAACAAAAGCTATTAAACTACATCAACAAAAAATGACAATAGACATGGAAATGGAAACTATAACGTGCATAAGGAACATTGAAATAATCGACATGAAAACATACATGGAAATGAAAACAGACATGGTCAAGACAAGGACATGCTGCGACCATTTTCCCACCAGGCTTCAAGGTCACAGGACTGTCTCATCTCTAGGTCTAGGTTTCATAACTCTCATCAGGAAGTCGAAGCCGCCTGGCCAAGAAGGAAACAGATTGATAAACATTGTGTGTTTTGCTTGGTGTCAATTTCGTAATTGATTTCCATCTTCATGTCCATTTCACTGTTTATGTCAATGTTTTTTTTTCCATGTCCATGTTCATTTCACTGCTTATGTCCATGTTTATGTACATGTGATTGTTCTGTCCATCTCCGTGTCCATGTCCATGTCCATGTCATTGTTGAAGCCCTTGTTCATGTCATGTATTTGCTGGTGTATTTTTGGGTTTGAAAATTGCAAAGATGAAAAACGATTACATGGTCTATGTTTTATATTTTCCAGTATTGTGTCAATGATTTGTAATATTTTGGAATAATTTTTCAGAAAACTTGAGTTTGTTCCTAAATTTTTGAAAAATCTAAACAATTGGAATGTGGCCTTCAGAGTTTCTTCAAAGTTTGTTCCAAACTTGGGATGGAGCCTTCAGAGTTTCTTCAAAGTTTCTTACAAACTTGGAATGAAACCCTCAGAGTTTCTTCAAAGTTTGTTCCAAACTTGGAATGGAGCATTCAAATTTTGTTCCATTCTTTGAATGTTCCATTCCAAGTTTGTTACAAACTTTGAATGGAGCATTCAAAGTATGGAGCATTCAAAGTTTGTTACAAACTTTGAATGCTCCATTCCAAGTTTGTTCCAAACTTTGAATGCCTCATTCCAAGCTTGGAACAAACTTTGAAGAAACTCTGAAGGCTTCACTCCAAGTTTGGAACAGACTTTGAAGAAACTCTGAAGGCATCATTCCAAGTTTGTAAGAAACTTTGAAGAAACCCTGAAGGCTTCATTCCAAGTTTGTAAGAAATTTTGAAGAAACTCTGAGGGTTTCATTCCAAGTTTGTAAGAAACTTTGAAGAAACTCTGAAGGCTCCATGCCAAGTTTCGAACAAACTTTGTTGAAACTCTTAAGGCCACAGTTCATTTTTTTAAGAAAGCGCAAAGAAACTTATAGTGCCGGACAATCACTTAGAACGTCATTTTTTCCAAAATTTCGGACTCTCACACTTAGAACATTAGGGACCCCCCACACTTAGAACTTAGAACATGGTTGACACTACTGACCCAAAACAGTTAGAACATCTGGAAATGGATGTTCTAAGTGTGGGGCTCCTTGCAACTAACCCTGGCTCCCCACACATAACATCACAAACAAAGAGTTCGGTCACGTTTATTTTTCTGTCTGCGCCCAATCAACATGATAGCCAATCAAAATATAGTTATGTCAATAGATCATAATAGAAATATATATATATACATGTTGTAATGCATTGGAGTGTTCTAAGGGCGGGGGTCTCCACAGCTGATTGATAACTTTGGGTTCATATAAATAGAGTTATGTCAATAGATCGTTAAAGATGTGTATATATATAAGATATAATATGTATATGTGTGTGTTGTAATGCCTCGGGATGTTCTAAGTGTGGTAGTCTCCTCAGCTGATTGATCACTGTGTGTTCATATAAATATAGTTATGCCAAAAGATCATAATATATATATATATATGATTATGTATGTTGTAATGTCTTGGGATGTTCTAAGTGTGGGGGTCTCCACAGCTGATTGATAACTTTGTGTTCATATGAATATAGTTGTGTCAATAGATCACTATATATATATATTGTATGAAAATGCCTTGGGATGCTCTAAGTGTGGGGGTCTCCACAGCTGATTGATAACGTTGTGTTCACATAT
This sequence comes from Cladocopium goreaui, assembly GCA_947184155.2. Lineage (NCBI taxonomy): Eukaryota > Dinophyceae > Suessiales > Symbiodiniaceae > Cladocopium > Cladocopium goreaui. The sequence continues at coordinate 450,219 of CAMXCT020005457.1, forward strand.
AAATATATATATATATAGTTAGGTCAATAGATCATTAAAGGTACATTCAAATATATATGTGTTGTAGTGTCTTGGGATGTTATAATTGTGGGGATCTCAACAGCTGATTGACAACTATTTGTTCATATAAATTTAGTTGTGCCAATAGATCATGATAAATATGTATATATATATGTGTGTGTAATGTCTTGGGATGTTCTAAGTGTGGGGGTCTCCACAGCTGATTGATAACTTTGTGTCCAAATAAATATAGTTAAACAGTTATGTCAATAGATCATGATTAATTAATAAATATATATTGAAATAAATATATATATATATATATAATATATATATATATGCGTGTAATGTCTTGGGATGTTCTAAGTGTGGGGGTCTCCACAGCTGATTGATAACTTTGCGACTTTGTGTTCAAATCAATATAGTTATGTCAATAGATCATTATATATATATATATGTTGTAATGTTTTGGGATGTTCTAAGTGTGGGCGTCTCCACAGCTGATTGATAGCTTTGTGTTCATATAAATGTAGTTATGTCAATAGACCAATATAGAAATATAAGCTTCTCCGCTTACATAGAATATGATTTTTTAGATTGCACAGGCAAATTTGCCGAAAATGTACTTAGAATATTCCACCCATTTCATGTTGTTGTTTTTTTTTCTCCCCATGTGCCCTTTGCTCTCGAAGCCTTTGTACATCTCTATGCGGCGGCGAAAAATGTACTTTTTAGTATACAAAGTAATAAGAAATCGGTCAATTTGGGGACCCTGCCAGTTTTTAATTTTTATCACCAAACGCCTTGTGAAATTTGTCCTATCTATTTGTCTGGAAACATGAAAGAATTTATATGGAAGAAATCTGGAAAAGTGAAGAATTTGTATGGAAATGTGAAGGATTTTTAAAGAAAAATGAAAAACTATATGGAAAAATGCTGAATTCGACTGAAAAAGTGAAATAATTTATATGGCAGAAAATATGGAAAAGTGAAGAATGTGTATGGAAACGTGAAGGGTTTATAAAGAAAAGTAAAGAATTTCTATGGAAAAATGACGAATTCGTCTGGACAAGCGAAAGAATTTATATGGTCCAACGGTATTCTAAGTATAGGTTTTTTGGCGTCAACTGTATTCCAAGATATTCTCAGTATCGTTTTTCAAGTTCAATTCCTGGGATGCCCGGGGAAGCCAAAATTTCAATTCCATATTCTGTGTGGGTGGAGGACCTTATGTATTTATATATACACACGTTGTAATGCCTTGGGATGTTCTAAGTGTGGGGGTCCCCACAGCTGATTGATAACTTTGTGTTCATATGAATTTAGTTAAGTCAATAAATCATGATAAAACTATATATATATATATGCGTGTAATGTCTTGGGATGTTCTAAGTGTGGGGTCTCCACAGCTGATTGATAACTTTGTGTTCAAATCAATATAGTTATGTCAATAGATCATTATAAATATATATATATATATGTTGTAATGCCTTGGGATGTTCTAAGTGTGGGGGTCTCCACAGCTGATTGATAGCTTTGTGTTCATATAAATGTAGTTATGTCAATAGACCAATATAGAAATATAAACTTCTCCGCTTACATAGAATATGATTTTTTAAATTGCACAGGCAAATTTGCCGAAAATGTACTTAGAATATTCCACCCATTTCATGTTGTTTTTTTCTCCCCATGTGGCCTTTGCTCTGGAAGCCTTTGTACATCTCTATGCGGCGGCGAAAAATGTACTTTTTAGTATACAAAGTAATAAAAAATCGGTCAATTTGGGGACCCTGCAAGTTTTTAATTTTTATCACCAAACACCGTGTGAAATTTGTCCTATCTATTTGTCTGGAAACATGAAAGAATTTATATGGAAGAAATCTGGGAAAGTGAAGAATTCGTATGGAAATGTGAAGGATTTTTTAAAGAAAAATGAAAAACTATATGGAAAAATGCTGAATTCGACTGAAAAAGTGAAATAATTTATATGGCAAAAAATATGGAAAAGTGAAGAATTTGTATGGAAACGTGAAGGGTTTATAAAGAAAAGTAAAGAATTTCTATGGAAAAATGACGAATTCGTCTGGACAAGCGAAAAAAAATATATGGTCCAACGGTATTCTAAGTATAGGTTTTTTGACGTCAACTGTATTCTAAGATATTCTCAGTATCGTTTTTCAAGTTCAATTCATGGGATGCCCGGGGAAGCCAAAATTTCAATTCCATATTCTGTGTGGGTGGAGGACCTCATATATTATATATATATACATGTTGTAATGTCTTGGGATGTTCTAAGTGTGGGGGTCTCCACAGCTGATTGATAACTTTGTGTTCGTATAAATTAGAGTTATGTCAATAGATCATTATAGAAATTCATATATACATATATGTGTGGTAATGTCTTGGGATGTTCTAAGTGTGGGTGTCTCCACAGCTGATTGACAGCTTTTTGTTCACATAAATATAGTTATGTCAATAGATTATAAATATATATATATATGTGTGAAATGATTCTTGGGATGTTCTAAGTGTGGGTGTCTCCACAGCTAATTGATATCTTTGTGTTCAAATAAAGAGAGTGATGTCAATAGATCATTATATATATGTTGTAATGTTTTGGGATGTTCTAAGTGTGGGCGTCTCCACAGCTGATTGATAGCTTTGTGTTCATATAAATGTAGTTATGTCAATAGACCAATATAGAAATATAAGCTTCTCCGCTTACATAGAATATGATTTTTTAGATTGCACAGGCAAATTTGCCGAAAATGTACTTAGAATATTCCACCCATTTCATGTTGTTTTTTTTTTTCTCCCCATGTGCCCTTTGCTCTCGAAGCCTTTGTACATCTCTATGCGGCGGCGAAAAATGTACTTTTTAGTATACAAAGTAATAAGAAATCGGTCAATTTGGGGACCCTGCCAGTTTTTAATTTTTATCACCAAACGCCTTGTGAAATTTGTCCTATCTATTTGTCTGGAAACATGAAAGAATTTATATGGAAGAAATCTGGAAAAGTGAAGAATTTGTATGGAAATGTGAAGGATTTTTAAAGAAAAATGAAAAACTATATGGAAAAATGCTGAATTCGACTGAAAAAGTGAAATAATTTATATGGCAAAAAATATGGAAAAGTGAAGAATGTGTATGGAAACGTGAAGGGTTTATAAAGAAAAGTAAAGAATTTCTATGGAAAAATGACGAATTCGTCTGGACAAGCGAAAAAAATTATATGGTCCAACGGTATTCTAAGTATAGGTTTTTTGACGTCAACTGTATTCTAA
>CAMXCT020005458.1:0-16077 GCA_947184155.2 Cladocopium goreaui
TCGTCGCCCTACAGTGGCGAGATTGGCGAACCCATCCCGTGAAATGGGCCATCGCTTCTGACAGCACCACGTGAGGTGCCAGAAAAAGATGCCGCCTTGGACGCTGTTATTGAATTTTATTGAAGAATAAGCTGATGCCACAATTTGCCAGGAAGTCACTACAACCAATCTAATTCTGAAGATATTTCATCTCACCTCTGGAAGTCTGAGGTGTCCTCAATCATCCCAAATCCACGATAACCATTGGACATCATTGGACATATGCGCAAATGTATGTATTTCTATATATGCATATCTTTGAGATATACAGATACACATAAATTGCCTAGGGATATCCCTACTAGTAGTTGGTTTACCTGGTATTCTAACCTGGCAATGGGAAATTTATCCCCATACTGTTCGCTGAGCTTTTCGAGCTAGCCACGTGGCCACAATTGCTCGTAGAAGAGCCGGTATCCCCAAGCGACCGATCAAATTCCATCCCGTGGTTCATCATTTTCCCCATGATTCTCCCCACGAATCAAACAATAAACCAAAGTTCTTCGTGGGTATTTATTGAATTTTATTGATTGATACTAGTGGGATAGCCATATACTCCAGGGTTTATTCTGGTTTCCAAAAATCAATTCTCCTGGGATGCCGCTTAGCAGGCCGCCTTGGCCGAAAGGTTGCAGGAAGAACGACAGGATCGAGTGACCTGGCAGAGTCGTGGGTGGCGATCGCCAGAGATCCTTGGGATTGAGTGTATAGCCAGCCTCCCAGGGATAAGCCGACTCATTGGAACTGCAAAATGATCAAAATCAACACGGAGAGAAACCATGATTTCTTCTTGGTTTTTCTTTTAGATGTTTTAAGTGGACTTCATCTGATTTGCTCAAGTATATTCCCATCATATTCCATCATGTTCCCAGTATATTCCATTCTATCCCCTTGAATTCTCATAACAAAAGATAGCGGAATGGGAATGATATCATTGCATTATATCCCCTTATACTATATGAGCCGCAGTCAAAATGGTTGAAGACATTTGAAGACCACTTTAGTCTTGCAGGAATTCTTTTGTCAGAGATGTGCACGAAACACTCCAAAGCGATAGGCCCCCCAAAAGCCATAACCTGGGACCATACACGACAACCCATTAAACTTGGCGTAGACCAAGCAAATACTGTGCACATTCACAGAACGGGCAAAAACAATGAGGGAAATTCAACCTGTGGTGCCCTGTTTCCTGCAGTTGCCATATCATTTGGCATCCAACTCGCTCGCTCGCTCGCTCGCTCTCTCTCTCTCTCTCTTTCTTTCTGTTTTTCTTTCTTTCTTGATTTTTTTTTTCTCTCTCCCTCTCTCTCTCTTTCTCTCTGTAGTTTTGTGGAAAATTTCCTTCGTACAATGTCATATGATGGAGGGGTTATAGCGATAGCCATTTATGGCACTCGGTTCCCTGGCCAAGCCATAGAGCCATAGAGCCATTTCCACAACTTTTGAAAGGAATAAAGGGACATGAATGCAAAATGAAAGGAACATGCGTGCAAATGAAAGGAACATGAAGGAAGATGCATGCAAATGCAAATGAATGCAAAATGAAAGGAAAGTGTTGCCGAAGCACCTGAAACCAACAAAACAACTCCTCCCTGTTTAGGAATTGATTTTGGCTTCATGTTGGATCTCTAATATGCCCCCATCAAAAGCGATAACCATAACAATAGCAACTACTCAGATGTAAGGGATTTTGACGGGAACTCACATGATATCATTTTCCCTTATATTCCCCAGTATCTTCCCCAGTATATTCCATATATTCCTTATATTCCCATAACATTTTGGGGTAGCCTGAAACTTCAGACCCATGTCCTGATCAGCAAGGCCTTGGCCATGCTGAAAGCCGTGGGGAGGCTCAGGTCCAGACAATCTTGAAACCCAAGGATCAATAAGCCATACTTACCCTTTGGTTATTTAACATAGCCATGGTATAGATGACCCATTTATAGATGGTTTACCTGGGTTTACCTATTAAAAATGGTGATTTTCCATGGCTATGTTAAATAACCATATGGTAATTGGTAACTCTCCTTAAACAGAAATGTCATGAAATGTATATGCCATAGATCTTATCACTGTTATTATATAGTAAGCTTTGACTTTCCCTATTGTTTTCGGTTAAAGTACCTAGATCTAATGTAGTTTTGGTACCAGTTGTTTGCTTACAGACACCTCAAACAGTTTGTACTTATTGCTGAGTTTATCAAGTTTACCAGTTGCCACATCAACTGCATCAACTACTTTCAACTACTCTAGGTTTCGAACCCATAGATTTCCTTTCCCACGGATTGATTTGTTCAAAGGGGCTAACTATGCCTAAATCTTCTTCACAACCAATGCAGGAGGACACCCCTAGATAGGTAAGCTGTAAGCTGGTTTATGTTTATGACCTTATAACTAGGTTAACTAGGATTAATGATGTATATATCCAAAATCATACGGATGGAATCATAAGTAGACTTGCACATGGGGGGATCACGTCCTATGATAATACAAGTGTAACATGTGTAGTTATCTGAATAACTGATGGCAATAGAATACACATCTATAGTTGTCCCATTTCCAACCATGTAATTGGTAACCATTAAATACATGCTTACCAGTGCCATGATTGTGTTATATCATATGGTTATGTGATGGGTATAAACATATACACCTGGTTGATGGTTTGGAACATTTTTTTCCCATTCAGTTGGGAATGTCATCATCCCAACTGACGAACACTCCATGATTTTTCGGGTAGGTGAACCACCAAGGTCATATACACCACACATAATCCTTACATATGCCATATGATCACCGAGGCGGCCAAGGGCCAAAACATCTCCGTCCTGGGGCCCATGGGGACGGTCGACGGTCGTTGGGATGGTTTTTTGGTCCCAAAAGCCCGGCACAAAAAAGGGATGGGGATCATGAGGTCTTTGATATACCCTCTGGTAATGACTAACAGGTGATGACTTTACCGACTTTACCGACTTTACCCTTTGGAAAATGGTGATTTACCCATAAAAATGGTGATTTCCCCATTCATAGCTATTGAACATGAATGAACATGACCATAGAAACAGTGGATTTATCCCCTAAAAAATTAGTGATGTTCCAGTTCGTTATGTAAACGTTTACCAGAGGATAGGCCTCCATTGGAGGCCTATCAGTGGGACGTACCATTCTCCATCCTTATCGTGGATATCTTGTGAAACCATATGAATCAGAAAGAGTGTGAAATCAGATAATCATCTTCCTTAAATGAACCCATTCATTTGTTTTTGTGGGGATGGGTTGAAATCAGGAAGCAGAAACCCATGGGGTATCAAGGCCCTGAAGCAAGCCATCGAAGAAGCGCGCTGGAAATCTCAGCTCTCAGTCGGGAGAAAAGGGAAACCGTGGGATTTGTGGTACATTGATACTGTGGATGGAAGAAATCCTGCATCGCCTTGGATGGTTGAAACCCTACAAATAATGGGATAAACCACCTGTCAGATATGTCTCAGTATTCCGTATGATCTCATTTATATATCTAGATTTATCTCACAATCGCCCGCAATCGTCTCAAAGATGTCTTGCGGATGGGAACATGGACCCATTTCGGACGCTGCTTCCACCGGCGCCTTCAAGTGACCAATGGGTTGAGGTGCTGCAGAAATTGCAGCTGGAGAGCTTCAGGTGGGGATCGTGAAGATGGTGATGCTGGTGGCACTGCAGTTTGTACAGCAGCCGCAATACAGCATTTTGTAAGCGACTATCTCGCCAGCATGAGAAACATCATGATAGACGTTGCCAGAGAGCTTCTGATGAATCAAATCAATACGACCCCTAACCCCCAAGGTCTTCATGGTCATTGAGTCATAGATTATCAATGATTACGGTGAATGATGATAATGAATTACAGTCATTCATAGTGTAACTCTCTAAAATCAAATGTTCAACATTGAAATTCATAGTGACTCGAAAAATGAAATGGCAGTGAGTTATAGGTATAGTATGTTATAGTTGTCTAATTCCCCAAATGTCACATCAGTGGGAATTTCATAGCCCTTAGGGGTTATGTATGGTAGGTACAGGCCGACGACCACATGGAATGACAGCAGGCTGCCGAAGAGACACTCACAGCCTTGCTGCAAGAGGAGGAGATACGAAGGCCTGCGTGGAGCGTGGAGGTTAGAAACGAGGGTTGTTACCCATAAAGTCATAAAGTATCACATGCTATCATGAAATGCCATGAAAATGGTTGCTTAATGTTGATTACTTCACTAAGTAATGACATGTCGTTGCCAAGGAAGTGCAAGTTTACCGTGGGTTCCCTGAACTTATTTATTTTCTCCGAGTGGGTTATAGAGGTCAATTTTCTGCAATTGCCACCAGTTGTCGGAGGGCTATTCTCCAATTGTAAGTATGGTCGGGAGCCTATGAGACCATTGGAATGGAGAAGGGCAATCCATGACCAGCTGTTCTTGGTGCCATGGCTCTCAGTTTTTCACTATTCAAAGCGTTGATCGCCAGCACCGAATCTGGACATAGCATAAATAGCTCTCCATCCCACCCTCTGGTAAACTAACATAGCTATTGAAAATGGCCATTTATAGGGAGTTTTCCCATTCAAAATGGTGATTTTCCATAGCTATGTTAGTTTACCAGAGGGTAAGTCCATCCCACAGCCAGGATGTTGCAGCAAACCCGATCTGCCCCAGCTGTGGCCCCCGCGGCCCCCGCGGCCCCTGTGGCCCCCGCGGCCCCCGTGGCTCCCGTGCTCCCCGCAGCCACGCCCAGCGGCGCGGTGAAGCGGGAAGCGCCAGAGCCGCCGAAGGCGGAGGAGTTGCCAACAGGCCATGACAGGGATCCCAAATGGAAGAGGAGAACCAACTGGTGATGGATAGTTTATCATAGTTCATCTTTTGAGATGATGGATATGGTTGAGTACTGCTCAAAGCACTTCTTCTTGAGATGGTTTTGAGAACCTACTGGTGGTCACAGTTAGAGATGGATAGTTGAGTACTATGACATGATTTTGCATTCTTTGAGTCATGAATTTGGGTATGATTGGGGCTTGATCCCAAAATTGTTTGATTTTTTGTTTTTTTTCTGAAATGGTGGCGGATCCCATGTACAAGCATTGTTGCCAACTTAGATGACGTATCTCAGCTGGTCCATGATTGGGGTCAAAAAAATTGCAGAGGCAAATCACTTCCGAACGTCCCCGGGCTCAAGTAGAGGCCTCAGCAGCTGTGGATGGTCTGTCACTTCAGCTATTCGGGGTTGAAACATCTAGACATCCTGAGGGGTTGGAAGCCCACTGGGAGAAAGACACCCAGATCAAATACGGTAGAATCCGGTAGAACCGCCCTAGACAAGTTGATGGTCCTACTGTAAAAGTGGGCATGGCTCAGAAATCAAGACCCTGGGACCCTGGGACATCCATTTGGATCCATTTGAAAGATATTGGGAATTCAAGCACCCGAAGATTTGGGGATACACCATTTAGACCATGTCCTCCCCACGCCCAGGGGCCGATGGATGGCCCTTGGCAGCACGGCACCGAGGCGAATGCAACTGCGAGTGCTTGACAAAGTGGGTCTGGATCCCGGAGCGGAAGTGGGGAGGTGGTGATCGGCTACGGCTACCACAAATGCTACACAACATGGCAATGCCATGTGGGTGCTGCTCAAAAAGACTGCACAATGACATATGTATATATATATTATATATTTAATATCATGACATTCTCGTCTTTCATGTGATATTCCGTGAGATGCTGGCTCGGAAAAATCCTGAGTAGCCATGTCATCCCGCTGGATAGCCAGGTTGTGGTATGATCCTGCAACCCACAAGATGGGGCATGGTGGTGGAGGACGGCAACTCGTTACTCGGTCGCGCATGTCAACCTAGGATTTAATAGATTCTTCCCCAGTTGATTCATTTTTTTGGAGTCCCATTTAATTCTTAGCAAAGTTTTGTCACTTGAGGACTTCGCCTTGTGACCATCGGGTAATCAACAATGGTAATGGGAAAAAAAGACCATTGAGGTCCATGATTTTCCCATTGAAATGGGAATGTCCATGAATGTCCTGATTTTCGCAGCTACAAACACTATCAGTTTCCCAGCCATTTTTTCCATCAGTTTCCCAGCCATGTTGGAGTACCGGGGTCGTCATTTTCAGTGGAGATCTCCACTTCGCAGGAAGTGGACGAGAAACCTGGACAGCCACTGCTGCAGGTAGGCGACTGCATTCAGGAGGCCCGGGCACACCATTTCGAAGCATTTTGAACCGTTGGTGTAATTTATGTTTGAGCCGTCTCGGATGGATACGAATGCGTGTTTCATCAATGAACACACACTGTGGGATACATATATAATACCTATAATATATATAATATAATACCTATATAATATATATATATAATACCCATAATACACACACACACATATATATATATATTTGTTCATGTGATATGTTGTACTAGATCTATAGACACTATAAACCAACAATTGCCGTGCCTCGAGGTGGACAAGCTGTCGCTGATTGGCCTTCCACCAGATGTATGCGAGGCGCTGATGAGTCCAGCGGAGAAACTGGGGAATCCAACCAGAGTAATGTCATCTTATCGGTGATATATCCATATATATATATATCCATATATATATATATATATCCATATATATATATATCCATATATATATATCCATATATATATATATATCCATATATATATATAATATAGAATCATATCCCATTAGTATCCACTATGTATGGTTATATAAGTTATATATCCCATTCACAATACCCCATTAATATCCCATGAATATCCACTCAATATCACCTTGTTTGTTATAGTTTATACGTCTAATTCGTAAAACCCAGCGTCCATTTGCTACATTGTTGGTTCTATATCCCATTGTATCCCCATTCTATCCTCTATAAGTGCGATGGTTTCATAAACCACCATCTCTCATTTTCAACATGATTGGATGATGAGAAAACATGGGGATACAATTGGGATATACCGTCCAGTAATCAAACATGGCAATGGAAAATCCACCAAGTATAGCTGATGTTCCCAGCTAAAAAGAACTCCATTGCAATTGCCAATATTGCCATGTTTGATTATTGAAGGGTATCTCATGAATATCCCAGTGATATCCCATTTTTAATCACATTCAACCCCACTAAATCACCATAAACCTCTGGTAATTTAACATAGATAGAAAATCACCATTTTTAATAGGTAAACCATCTATAAATGGGCCATTTTCCATAGCTATGTTAGTTTACCAGAGGGTAAACCTCATTAGAAAAATGTTGAAAGTCCTGCTGAAGTTTTCACCACGTCAGGATACCTTCGGAGCGTCTTTCCGCCACGGGGCGTGGCTCATGGCTCTGTCGGGTCAGGAGGCGCGTTGAATCATGTTTTTACAATATGTTCGTATGTTATACATGTTATACAATGCAAAAAATAGTATGATTATGTTTAAGTAATATGATTATGTTTAATCTTTACTAAAACATATTATGAATTCAACATAATATTCAATATTCAGCTTACATAGTAATACAATGTAATACATTGACAAAACATTTCATTACTGTGATATGTAAATATGGCATAATATGGGTTTGATAATGTAACCTATTTGGGGATGGAATTGTTGGTGCATCCCATCCCATGGACGCAGAGTTGCCAGCCTTGCCAGGCTGGTGTGGACCTGAATGACCTGGACGCTGTCCGGAGCCGCAGAAACTGCAGAGTTACCATGGCTTTCGGGGATCAAACCCAGATCTACCCAGATCTACCCAGATCTATTTGATGATCTTTGGGAGTTTGATGGGGACAGGCTGGGGACAGGCCCTCGCTAGAAAGAACGCGGAAGATGATCCTACGTCATCGTGATGTAGAATGATCCCTCCCCCCAAACAACCCTAAAATGGCTGGTTCAGAACCAAACCCCTCTTCCCAGATAAACCCTAAATGGCTAGTTGATCACAATATCTCCCAAGAATAGCTATTAGAGTGGAATGAGCCGTTGAAACTGCAATGAGGATGTGTTCTGAAGTGATGGCTAGAAGTGCGTTCCGAAGTGATGCAAAATGGGTTTGTTCTGAAGTGATGGCTGGGACTGTGTTCTGAAGTGATCCTGTTGCCGATATGAACGGGGCTGCTTAATAAATATGAATGATGGGATGGGATGATATTTTTTCAGGATCCCCAAGTGCAGGATCTGGAGCACAAGACATGGACTGAGATGGATTCCCTGTGAGTTGCAGGACGGCAAACCCGAGTTTCGTATGGCATTCTTTGACCATGGGCACGGGTTTAAAAATGAAATCAATGGGGGGACGACCCGTCTGAAATTTCAATTTTGGATTTCATTTTTCTTGCCGCGCCCTCTATCAAGTGGAAAAGGGTCCGATGGTCTGACATGGTCTGACCTTGCCTGCAGAGTTCGGTGCCTCAGTGTGGACACATTGGTATCACAAAAGTATGCATGTTTTTTTGCAAACCTCATTTTGTGTCCTGCTAGAGACATTATTATGTTTTGCTAGAGACACCTCAAGATCAACGGGGGGGAACGACGGCCACTAAGATTTCAGGAGATCATTTTGGAAGCAAGGCTATGCAATACGCACGCTGTAAATAGAACAGTGAAAGCAATTGCCATTGACCGTTTGACCAACATGGGGGTGCCTGAAAATAAGGTTTACCATGGTTTACCATATGGTTTACCATGGTTTACCATGGTTTACCTTATGGTTTACCATGGTTTACCATGGTTTACCATGGTTTACCATGGTTCAATGACAGTTTCAAAGTCGTCCTTCCAAGAAGTACGTTTTTTTTTCCTGGCCAGACCAGTGTAGTGGCCCACACAGACAGATGTGCTCAAAGCATTTTGACAAAAACATGTTGCATCAGTTCCAGAATCTTCGACCTAAGGTTGGATCCGAGCAGATGTGGAGAGTCGGGGATGCGAATGCGTTGAGTTTTGCTGCTTTTCGTCACATCATTTCCAGGTTTTCGCTATCGCTGAGCATCCCTGAGGTCTCAGTATCCTTGGTTTGTTCGACCAGCAGCCGCTAGGACGGCGTAAAGAAAAGTCTTTTGCTCTATCCTTCAGTGGAATATGATATGTGAGATTGTCTATGTGTGAGTATATTTGGAATATGGATGAATATGGTTCTCATGCTGGCTTTCAAGACGCTGATATCTGTATTTTTGAAACATCTTCTCCATTTGAGTACTTTCAACGTACTGTTTAGCGAGTATCATCGCTTTCAAAGACGTGTTGAAGCAAGGAGTCTGGTTCAACACCGGAGCTGCTGTGCGGTGTGGGGAGCCCCATTGTCGTGGCCAGTGTATCATTCTACGGTTCATTTAATTATATAATACAATATAACTATAATTATAAAATATATATGTATATATATATATACATTATTGATTAAAATCAAGCAATGTACATATATGTATACTACGATTTTTACTAATATATTATATAAACCATTCGCCATATGTTGATGCGACTTGGTGCACCTTTCCAAGGTGCCACCAGACAAAGAGCTGGCTTCCAAGTCGGAGGGAAGAACCATCCGGGCCTCACTAGGTACATCTAGGATACCTAGGGCACTAGATATACCCTGGGTAATGGATGGTAATGGCACTAGACCCACAACTGATTGATATTTATAACTTTTTGTTTTCGGCCGAATCCACAATAGATCGTTTTTTTTTTGACGCACATCCAAGATTCAAAGGGGTATACCGTATACCTACCTATCCAGAGATGATCATAATCTAGGGAAATCCTACAGTACTAAGTACCCAGTATAGAGGGCTGAGGATGTTAAACACTGCCCAATTGATGTTGATGGTTATGGTTCTTTAAAAGCAGGTGTTTACAGGTGTGTGCATCTGAACATATCTCACAGCTGTACATGTAACAAAAACTGCGCACGGGGCATCATAGTATATATATATATATACATATACACAGACCTACAAATCTCACAATTCACATCTAAGCTGCTCTAAAAACCTCCCTTTACATTTTCAGCAAGGGCCTTGTGCTATCTATCTATCTATCTATCTATCTATCTATCTATCTATCTATCTATCTATCTATCTATCTATCTATCTATCTATCTATCTATCTATCTATCTATCTATCTATCTATCTATCTATCTATCTATCTCTCCATCTATCGATCTATTGTTGTTGTAGTTGTAGTTGTTGTGATTGGTGTTGTTGTTGTTGTTGCTGCTGTTGTCGTCGAGGTTAGGGTAGTTAAGTTAGTGAAGTTAGTCAAGTTAGTTAAGTTAATCAGTGTCTACTTTTTCGACATCTTCATGTCAAAAAAGGCTCAAAACCCTCAGTTTTTTACCACTTTTGACTTCGAAATGTGCTTCGTGCCACAACGGCGTGCACTTTTTTGACACTTTTTCGACATCTGAACCTCCAAAAGTGGTCCGAGACCGTCAGTTTTTAACACTTTTGACTTCAAAATGTGCTTGGCGCCACAACGGCGTGCACTTTTTCAACATCGCAACTTCCAAAAGTGGTCCGAACGTGGTGTGTTTTGTACATTTTGACTTGGAAATCTGCTTCGCGCCACAACGGCGTGCACTTTTTCGACATCGCAACTTCCAAAAGTGGTCCGGACCTGAGGTGTTTTGTACATTTTGACTTCGAAATGTGCTTCGCGCCACAACGGCGTGCACTTTTTCGACATCGCAACTTCCAAAAGTGGTCCGGACCTGAGGTGTTTTGTACATTTTGACTTCGAAATGTGCTTCGCACCACAACGGCGTGCACTTTTTCGACATCGCAACTTCCAAAAGTGGTCCGCTCCTCTAGTGTTTTGTCCATTTTGACTTGGAAATGTGCTCGGCGCGCGCTCGTGGCAGTTTGAGGTTTGTGGAAGAGCGCGCCGAGCGCGCGTTGGAATCACAAGATCAACAGCAAGTCACATTCTAACCTTCAAAGGATCTCCGGAACATTCTCCGTATGCAAAAAATGTGCAGAAGCAAGCTTAAGGGTTTTTGGGGTTTAGGGTTTGTGGTCGAGCGCGCCGAGCGCGCGTTAGGGTTTGTTTTGGCCGAGCGCGCTGAGCGCGTGCTAGGGTTTGCAACGAAAACATGAGGCAGAGACAAGTTTGGACTGTTCCAATGATCCTTTGAAGTGAAGACTTGCTTTTGGGCTTGTTTGCTTTTCTGTGAACTCTAACGCGCGCTCGGCGCGCGCTCGTGGCAGTTTGAGGTTTGTGGACGAGCGCGCCGAGCGCGCGTTGGAATTTGTGAAAAGCAAGATCAACAGCAAGTCACATTCTAACCTTCAAAGGATCTCCGGAACATTCTCCGTATGCAAAAAATGTGCAAAAGCAAGCTTAAGGGTTTTTGGTGTAGGGTTTGTGGTCCAGCGCCGAGCGCGCGTCAGGGTTTGTTTTGGCCGAGCGCGCTGAGTGCGTGCTAGATTTGTAAAAAAGCATGAGGCAGAGACAAGTTTGGACTTTTGCAATGATCCTTAGAAGTGAAGACTTGCTTTTGGGCTTGTTTGCTTTTCGTGAAACCTCGTGGGAGTTTGAGGTTTGTGGACGAGCGCGCCGAGCGCGCGTTGGAATTTGTGAAAAGCACAAGATCAACAGCAAGCAAGTCACATTCTGACTTTCAAGGTATCTCCGGAACATTCTGCTTATGGAAAAAATGTGCAGAAGCAAGCTTAAGGGTTTTTGGGGTTTAGGGTTTGTGGTCGAGCGCGCCGAGCGCGCGTTAGGGTTTGTTTTGGCCGAGCGCGCTGAGCGCGTGCTAGGGTTTGCAAAGAAAACATGAGGCAGAGACAAGTTTGGACTGTTCCAATGATCCTTTGAAGTGAAAACTTGCTTTTGGGCTTGTTTGCTTTTCGTGAAACCTCGTGGGAGTTTGAGGTTTGTGGACGAGCGCGCCGAGCGCGCGTTGGAATTTGTGAAAAGCACAAGATCAACAGCAAGCAAGTCACATTCTGACTTTCAAGGTATCTCCGGAACATTCTGCTTATGGAAAAAATGTGCAGAAGCAAGCTTAAGGGTTTTTGGGGTTTAGGGTTTGTGGTCGAGCGCGCCGAGCGCGCGTTAGGGTTTGTTTTGGCCGAGCGCGCTGAGCGCGTGCTAGGGTTTGCAAAGAAAACATGAGGCAGAGACAAGTTTGGACTGTTCCGATGATCCTTTGAAGTGAAAACTTGCTTTTGGGCTTGTTTGCTTTTCTGTGAAACTCTAACGCGCGCTCGGCGCGCGCTCGTGGCAGTTTGAAGTTTGTGGACGAGCGCGCCGAGCGCGCGTTGGAATTTGTGAAAAGCACAAGATCAACAGCAAGTCACATTTCTAACCTTCATAGGATCTCCGGAACATTCTGCGTATGCAACAAATTTTCAAAAGCAAGCTTAAGGGTTTTTGGGGTTTAGGGTTTGTGGTCGAGCGCGCCGAGCGCGCGTTAGGGTTTGTTTTGGCCGAGCGCGCTGAGCGCGTGCTACAGTTTGTAGAAAAAGCATGAGCGAGCGACAAGTTTGGATTGTTGCAATGATCCTTAGTGAAGACTTCCTTGTAAGCTTGTTTGCTTTTCGGGGAACTCGGCGGCGCGCGCTCGGCGCGCGCTCGTGGCAGTTTGAGGTTTGTGGACCAGCGCGCCGAGCGCGCGTTGGAATTTGTAAAAAGCACAAGATCAACAGCAAGTCACATTCTAACCATCCTTCAAAGGATCCCTGGAACATTTTCTGTATGCAAAAAATGTGCAAAAGCAAGCTTAAGAGCTTAAGGCTTTTTTGGGTTTAGGGGTTGTGGTCGAGCGCGCCGAGCGCGCGTTGTTTGTTTTGGCCGAGCGCACTGCGCGCGTGCTAGGGTTTGTAGAAAAAGTATGAGGCAGAGACAAGTTTAGCCTGCTGCAATGATCCTTAGAAGTGAAGACTTGCTTTTGGGCTTGTTTGCTTTTCGTGAAACTCTAACGCGCGCTCGGCGCGCGCTCGTGGCAGTTTGAGGTTTGTGGACGAGCGCGCCGAGCGCGCGTTGGAATTTGTGAAAAGCAAGATCAACAGCAAGTCACATTCTAACCTTCAAAGGATCTCCGGAACATTCTCCGTATGCAAAAAATGTGCAAAAGCAAGCTTAAGGGTTTTTGAGGCGACGACTTAGTCAGAGACTTTAAGAGGCGATGACTTAGTCAGAGAGTTGTAAAAGGCAATGGCTTAGCAGGATGTACATGCACCTAGTGATACCTAGTGGAATTCGCCGTCTCATCATCTTTCATTGCCTTTTGCAGTTCGATGTGAAAGTTAGAAGAAGGCTTCCAGGCCCTGAACTTTCCGGTCCCTGAATGTTCTCTTCTTTCCATCCAGTGACCAGCATATGTCGATAAAAAGGAAGGTAATGCCAAGTGAAGACAGAAAGTAAAAGTAGAGATATGTAGAGATGGACTGAACAAATCTCAAAATTTAATAAGGATTGGTTTGAATCGGTTCCCGGATTCCGAAATCCGATTCCTCAATCCGGTCCCCGAAATCCGGTCCCCGAAATCCGGTCCCCGAAATCCAGTCCCCGAACCGGTTTTTGAAGTCCGGCCCTGGTTACCCCAAGGCCAACCAAAGACTTTAAGAGGCGATGACTTAGTCACAGAGTTGTAAAAGGCAATGACTTAGCACGATCTACACGTACCTAGTGCAATATCACCAATCTTTTTTAAATCAGGGAACCCATTATCAATTACGTTTTTTTATGAGATTCTTTGATGCCATGTGAAGCCTTGAAAAGGGCTACCAACCAAACATGTTCAAATTCCACCTTGTGTATGCGGAAGCAATCGTCATGTTTTTAGCAGCCCTTGACGCGTCGATGAGTTCTGCTTGCGTGGGAAATGCGCAAAGATTGCGCTCCAGATTTGTGAGGATGCGCTGAGGCGAGTTTGTGCCATGCGCATTGACAGATCGTGACCTTTTTAAGTGTAAGGGTAGAATGTCAGCTTTAAGAGCTTTATCGAAGGAAGTTTAGAAGTGAAACTTCCGACAATATGGACAGTTGAAAAGCAGAGGTGAGAAGAGTCAGAAGAGACAAGATCAGAAGAAAGAAGATGCAGATCGCGAAAAGGTAGGAAAGTCGCGAAACACTGTGTTTTTCCAATGATTTGTGGCTCCGGAGGGTCGAAAAGTAGGCTCGCTAAAGCGGCGGGTGCGGAGCCAGCTGGCCAGATGAGACATGAAAAAGTGCACGCCGTTGTGGCGCGAAGCACATTTCCAAGTCAAAATGGACAAAACACTAGAGGAGCGGACCACTTTTGGAAGTTGCGATGTCGAAAAAGTGCACGCCGTTGTGGCGCGAAGCACATTTCGAAGTCAAAATGTACAAAGCACATCATTCTCGGACCACTTTTGGAAGTTGAGATGTCGAAAAAGTGCACGCCGTTGTGGCGCGAAGCACATTTTGACGTCAAAATGTACAAAACACCTCAGTGTAATCTTTTGCAGCTGAAGATCGTAAATCGTATTGGAGTGGGTGCATCAAGGCTGCGACAGTGATTAGTAGTACTGGGAAGTGATTCATGAAAGCTTGGATGACATATGAGAAGAGATGAGATGAGAAGAGATGAGCGGGGATAAGGTGAGAAGGGCTTAGATGAGATGAAGTGTGGAGTGTGAAGAGTGCAGTGTGAAGTGTGGGGCGTGAAGGGTGCAGTGTGAAGTGTGAAGTGTGAAGTTTGGAGTGTGAAGAAAGCAGTGAGAAGTGAGAAGTGTGGACTGTGAAGTGTGAAGTGTGGACTGTGAAGTGTGAAGTTTGGAGTGCGAAGAGTGCAGTGTGACGTGTGAAGTGCGGAGTGTGAAGTGTGGAGTGTGAAGTGTGAAGTGTGGAGTCTTAAGAGTGCAGTGTGAAGTGTGGAGTGTGAAGTGTGTAGTGTGGAGTGTGAAGACTGCAGTGAGAAGTGCGAAGTGCGAAGTGGAGCTTCAAATGTGACATGTGAAACAAGACATCAGTTTCGCAGAGTGCACGCACGCACCGGCTTGGCTGGCGCACGGCGCAGGCAAGTTCTATAGATGAGAAAGGTCTTATATATATCTTTAAGGCAACTTCCGCCCCGCCTCGTGCGGCAGGGAAGAAGTTTCACCCTGGGCTGGAAGGTCTTGCGGCGCCCCTGCCAGCACGCAGTCACATGTAAGTAGGGAAACACCAGATGCCAGATGAAAATGCGTGCTGCGTTGCAACTGAAAAATTCTTGACATCTGAGTCTCTCTGGCCTAAAGTCTTCACCAGCCATTCTTGAAAGCGTGGGTTTGGAACCCTGAGCTCAGCCAAGACGTCCTGATCGACAAATCCAAGTTGATGCACACAACCTAGCTGAAACTGCTTCATATTTTCCGAACGCATGCAGAGACACTGCGCATGATGTTCAATAATAGGCCTCCCACTTCGCGCTCCTGGAAAAAACGTCATTAACAGAGTCATCTGTGCATATCTGCGCCTTGTCCTTGATGAAGTCGGAAAAGGTTGTCAAGCAGTCCCACGTTGCCATTACAGGAGCCTGAGCTGATCCTACAAGCGGCTAGAAAAGCCTGCCCAGAGCGAAACACATGAACCAGCAATTTGAAAAAATGTTGATTGATTGCTGAGCAAAAATTCCGAAAGTTGAGGCTATGATATGTATTTATATGTATTTATATATGAAATATCTATGGGCACACAGCGTTTGGGGGGTCTACCGCTTTAGACCTCCACATCCCTAAGCACCCAGCGTTTAAGGGGTGAGGGTCCTTAAACTAGCAGCGCTTAGGGACACTGAAGCAGTCAGGATCCTGAAGCACGCAACGCTTAAGGGGTTAGGACAAACAAGCACGCAGCCCTTAAGGGGTGAGGGGCCTTAAGCACGCAGTGCTTAGGGACACTTGAGAACTCCATGCTTAAAGGGTCAGGATCCTTAAGCCCAAGGGGTCAGGATCCTTAAGCACGCAGCGCTCGAGGGGTCAGGATCCTTAAGCACGCAGCGCTTAAGGGGTCGGTATCCTTAAGCACGCAGCGCTTAAGGGGTCGGTATCCTTAA
>CAMXCT020005459.1:0-16060 GCA_947184155.2 Cladocopium goreaui
GAAAGGAGAAAGGAAAGGGGGAAGGAAAAAGGAAAGGAAAAAAGAAAGGAAAAAGGAAAGGAAAAAGGAAAGGAAAAAGGAAAGGAAAAAGGAAAGGAAAAAGGAAAGGATACCTCCCATGAGATTGGATTTATATACAATTATTCATATGAAATAGTAAATTTATACAATCCTTCAAACCATGTGTTTCACAAAAAAACAGAGATTTTGCAACAGAATGATGACATTTGTATATGTTTTTGGCGGCATTCTATGTGGGCTGCACAAAGTACATAAAACCCCACGTATACCGAGTATTTTGAAAATATGGGCTTCAAATGTTTGACATGCTGTGAGCTGGACTTTTTGGCCGGAGGCATTCTATGTGTGGCACTCAATCTCATATTACGCTGTAAATTCTCACAAAATTTACCTACGAACGACTCATTACAAAAAGACCAGCTCAAATTGCAGGTACCCGAAAATTGCATTTTACCGGGGTTTTTTAAGATTTTGCCCCCGCGGCGGCATTCTTTAGGACAGCGCGAGCTGAAGGGGTGCGGCATTCTAAGTTTCAGTCCGTCACTATACATTACATTACATTACATTACATTACATTACATTACATTACATTACATTACATTACATTACATTACATTACATACATTACATTACATTACATTGCATTGCATTGCATTGCATTGCATTACATTACATTACATTACAATACATACATTACATACATACGTACATTACAATACATTACATTACATTACAATACATTACATTACATAAACATAGACATAGACATAAACATAACATAACATACCATAACATTATATATATATAATTATATTGTGTATATAATATACACACTGATGTGGCATTAGATAACCACTAGCGTATTTGCGTGGCAGCAGAGTATATAAGACAATACCCGTCTGCACAGAGATCATCTAGGAATGGCCAGGAATTTTTGCCGCCAGGTTCCCTTGAAAACAAGAGCCATTGGAAATCTTAATGCCAAATTGAGAAAGACATTTTAATAAAATAAAATTAAAAAAAAAAAAAACATCTCAGGCAGAGATTCACCATACTTTGGTACACACTATACCATACTTTATCCCATCATTCTCATTCCCAATGTATGATAAAGTATCATATTAGGTAGTCTGTAATACATAATTAGCATATTGTTCGTGAGTATCATTTATGGTATAAAGTATCATCTTGATGATTGTCTCTGTACCATTATGTATTCGTTTTTGTAATGGTACTAACATTTTTTCTGATCATAATGTTACTTCCTGTAATCTTAATGATGTACCATATCTGTTAGTATCATCTTACTGGTGCTTAGCAGGGAATGAGGGAATGATCCATAATCACTAGTAATAATCATCCCATTCCCCCATTCCCATCCATTCCCTACTAAGCACCAGTAAGTCATTTATGATATGCTCATTCTATCTCTGTTTCAAGATCTCCCCATATCCCACTCCCCTCCCAGCGGTCCCAGCCGATACCTGGAAGTTCATCGGCGACTGCGCAGACGGCGCGGTCGCAGCTGGGAAGCTGGGCATTGCAGGAGTGGCCGCCTGATGTAACCGTGGGGACCCCATATAGGGGCCCCCGAATAGATGGCACAAACGGTACAAGCACTAAGATGGCATCAATGAAATTTCAACCTCATATGTTGGTTCAGTGTGTGCCATCTATCGGGTCACGACAAAATGCAAAAAATCTTTTATTTGTAGCTATTTGCAAAAGCCATCTTAAGGGCACTAAACAAAATAATAAATAAATATATATATATACATATGACAAGTAACACGTAACATGACTTATGAACAAGTTCAAGTATGCAAATATATGTATATATATATATATTCATTATTATTAGTATTATTATTATCCCCGGAATATGGCGTGCCATCTTTGCAACCTAGAAATCTCAATATTTGTTAAACAGGTCAAGTATACAAGTATACCGTGGGCTTTGCCATCTGTTTTTGAGCTCAGATGGCATTTTTGATGTTTTTTACAGATGCCAACTATTCGGGGGGCCCCTATAAGTTGGGGATATAACCCAATTTAACTATGGCTTATGTATACGCGTAGATATATATATATAATTATATATAACTCTATATATATCCACTTTTAACTGGAAATGCACCTCCAAACTAGTGCTTTTGTGGTCAGTCTTTTGTGGAGAACTGCGGTATATCCATGGTCATCTCCGACATATCACCCAACCAGGACTGGGTAAATCTCAAGTCATGGGGAGTCTCTGGTCATGTGATGTTGTGAATGCTTGCCTATTTCGGGCCCCAGATATTGTATAGGTTGCTGATCCCATTCTTAATCCCAAAACAAAAAAGCCATGATTAATCCCATTCTTGATCCTATATCATCCCATTCTTATGTAATCCTACTGCTATATCATCCCATTATTAATCCTACTCTTATACAATCTCATTACTAATCCATATTAATCCCATTATATGTATATAATATATGGATTATTGTGTAATATATGGATTATTGTGGGATTGCAATCTGTTATTGATCTCATATATTATTGCTGTCAAATATGTATATTCATATTATCATTGTAATCTGGTATCATATATATATATTCCAATAGTTATTCCATATTACTAAACTATAGTATTATATGTTTATTATATGTACTACTATATCTGGTATATCCATTTATATATATATATTATATATACATGTACACACCTGTTGTTGATTGCAAGATATCAATGGGGCCTCGGCTTTAAGCGGATTCCGCGCCGAGGTCATCCAGCTGGATTTCGATGTTTGGAACGAGGTGCCCAAAACAAGGTCTTTTTGTATGTCAACTAATATAATATAAATGTTCATAAATGTTGATAAATAAATGTTCATATATATATACATATTATTATATATGGTATATTATATTATATATTTTATATTATATAAATATGATATTATATATTATATAAGTACTATATATTATTATATATATATATGTAAATGTCATATATTATATATTATGTATTATATATTATATATTCTAGTATATTATAGTATATTATATTACATATATATATATTTATTTATTATATATCATATGTTATATATTATATATTATATATCATATTAAGTTATATAGTATATATTATATAATATATACTATATATTGTATATTATATATCATATTAAATATATATATATATTCTTATTATATATTATATATTATATATTATATATTAGATATTATATTATATTACTTTATATTATATTACTTTATATTATATTACTTTATATTATATTATATTATATTATGGGTGCGGAATTTTTTGGGGATTTTTTTTTCTTGTTTTGGGAATTTTATTTTTTTTTGGTCGTGGGCACGGTTTCCTCACTTTTTCCTTGACTTTTCCTTGGTTTTTCATTGGTTTTCCTTAATTTTTCCTCACGTTTTCCTCGTTTTCCAGCATTTTTCTTTACTTTTTCATAATTTTCCTCTCTTTTTCATCGTTTTCCATTACTTTTTCCTTGTGTTTTCATCATTTTCCTCACTTTTTCCTCGTTTTCCATTACTTTTTCTTAGTTTTTCATTGGTTTTCCTTCACTTCCCTCACTTTTCCTCGTTGTCCATTACTTTTTCTTTGGTTTTTCATCATTTTCCTCACATTTTCTTTCCTTCCTCAATAAGAAAACAGGAAGGGGGTATGGGGGAGAGGGCTGAGGAGGAGCAGTAGCGTCCACTCAGAATCAGCTAAAGCGTCTTCCCAGGCAACCTTATATACAGATATATAGAAATATAGTGGTATATAGATATATAGATATAAATATAGATATACACATACATACATATATATATATAGAGAGAGATATATATATATAAAGATATATAGATGTATAGATATGTATATATATATATAGATATATAGAAATATATAGAAATAAAAAGAAATAGATAGAGATATATAGATATATATAGAGATATAGATATATAGATAACTATATACATATATAGATAATTATATCCGTATATATAGATATATAGATACAGCCATAGATGTAGATATAGATACAGATATAGATAGATATAAATAGATATAGATAGATATAGATAGATATAGATAGATATAGATAGATATATATAGATAGATATAGATAGATATAGATAGATATAGATAGATATAGGTATACATGCATGACTAATCATGACTTATGCATATGTAGATCAAGGTATTTACAAGTGTAATTAATATATCTGCTGGGTTTGGTTTTAGGGTTGGTTTTAAGGTTTCTTTAGGGCTGGTTTAGGGTTTGTTTAGGGTTTGTTTGGGGTTGGATTAGGGGTTATTTAGGGATACAATATGTACATACAAATAACTATACTTATGTGGACGCATATGCATGCACATGATTATTTACAGTTTATTTTGGGATACAACATGCACATACAAATAACTATTTTATGTGGACGCATATGCATGCACATGATTATTTACAGTTTATTTTGGGATAAAAGCTGTGTATATAAACAACCATATGTATATATATATATATACAATATATATATATAATATATATATATATACAATATATATATATTACAATATATATATATATACAATACATATCTAGTCTAACCAAACTAGTGTATTGAAATGTGTGCAAGTTTGAATTTAAATTTAAAAAAAAGCGGTGGGGGGGGGATTGGGGGGGAGGGCGCAGCGCCTCCCCCCCAAAGCAGATTGGAAACACCTATTTTCACATGCAAGGTGCTGGGTTGAATGTGATACTCAAGTACAGTTAAGGTGTATATACTACACGACATGCAGCTTGGAAACATGTGGAATGTAGATTGAGGCACAACGATGCACAATAGATTCATATGATGTTATCATCGAGTTGGTTTAAGATCTCTTTATATAAGGTTTGGTTCAGGGTTGGCTTGGGGTTTGAATATCATCCGGATGATAATGCAAACCTTTTAGATAGATATATATATAGATATATAGATTCAAAGATATATAGATTTAACGATATATAGGAATATAGATATATAGATATATAGATATATATATATATATAGATAGATAGATTAAGAAATAGATATATAGAGATATATAGAAATAAAAAGAAATAGATAGAGATATATAGATATATATAGAGATATAGATATATAGATAACTATATACATATATAGATAATTATATACATATATAGAATCATAGATACAGCCATAGATGTAGATATAGATACAGATATAGATAGATATAAATAGATATAGATAGATATAGATAGATATAGATAGATATAGATGGATATAGATAGATATAGATAGATATAGATAGATACATATAGATATAGATAGATATAGATAGATATAGATAGAAATAGATAGATACAGATAGATATAGATATAGATAAGATATATATATAGATAGAATCAGGTAGATAGATAGTTTGATAGTCAGATAGATAGACAGATAGATAGTTAGATAGATGGATAGATAGACAGATAGATAGATAGACAGATAAATAGACAGATAGATAGATAGATAGATGGATGGATAGATAGATAGATAGATGATACTCAAGGTGTATCTAATGCACAACATGCACCTGGTGAACATGCTTCACTGATAGATTGATCGATAGATGATAAATGAGCCATAGGAGCGAGGAGCTCTAGGAGCCAGGAGCCACCAGGAGCCGCAGAAGCCACCAGGAGCCACCAGGAGCCACAGAAGCCACCAGGAGAGGAAGAAAAAAAAAAATAATACCCCCCCAAAAAAAAAAAAATAAATTACCCTCCTTATATTATATTATATTATTTTGTATTATATAATACTATATATATTATATAATATTATATATATTATATAAATATATTATATCTATTGTACATATTATACATATAGTGTATATATATACTTAAATATCATATTGTATTTTAATGTATATATATATATTATATTATATCATTATGTATATATCTATATATTATATTACATATTATATAGATTATATATTATGTTATTATATGTTATTATATGTGTATGATATACATAAGTATATGATTGAAACTGACAAGAACTAAATCATAGCTGGAAAACAGAACAAGTTCAGATAATAAGTGAACAGACACTCCAACCCAACAAGTCTTCTTTTGGTGGATGAGATCATCGCAAGCCGTCAGCGCAGCGCAGGTCACGTAGGATTGTTGTTTAAAGATCTTTCCGCCTTTAGTAAGCCAAAAAATAGAGCATGGATAAGCGTAATTTACCACTCGATTTTCGATTTAGGACGTTGCTTTTTTATCGCCTGGGGTGCTAACCAGGGGGAAACTCCCAAGTTGGGAGTGGATCGCAGGGAGCCTGTGCTGCCTGCGCTCCAAAGTCCAAAGGTGCCTTGCTGCACAGATACTGCTGAAATTTGGTGAGGTATATTACCCTCTGGTAATTTAACGTAGCTATTGAAAATGACCATTAATAGTGGATTTTCCCATTAAAAATGGTGATTTTCAATAGCTATGTTAAAATTACCAGAGGGTAGCAACGGCTCAATTCATTTTCCCCAATAAACTTCAATAAGTGGTACTGTATAATCCACCAACAAACGGCTGGGTATTGTCACACCGATCTGCACGAACTGAGAAGTGGCTCAAACACTGGGGTACAAACGGCAAATTCTTCCGCATTCTGAGATATCTAAATTCCAAGTCCCCAGTCGATCTGAGTCATTGGACTCCGGCCATCGCGCTCAACAGGTCGTTCGCCTGTCGCTGGGGGCTGTTCAATTGCCACGGGACGTTGGTCGCCCAAGTGCACTGGCCATCACATGCCAAACGGTGACCGTTTCTGAGTTCAGGATGGATTGCCTCTACTGGTTGATGCGGATTCCGAATTCCGATCATAAAAACACCTGCTACAACCCTGTAAAATCCACAAAACCACCGACCATCAGGAACTTTGGCCACTTCTCAAATCGGCACAGGTCAAACTTCTAGCCCTGGAAAACCACAGCCGCTGATCTTTAGTGTTTGAACCGTCCAAATTGTGGGATGCCCAATGACTTTCACCGCGCATAATATGACTTCCAATCATTTCAATCACATGGGAAACTGCCGTTTAAAACATCCCAATATGGATCCAGTCACACTTTCTGAGAAGGTACATACCTAACCGTACCTACCCTCTGGTAATTTAACGTAGCTATTGAAAATGGCCATAGAAATAGTGAGTTTTCCCATTAAAATTCCATAGTTATGTTAGTTTACCAGAGGGTAACCCATCTTCACCCCCTAGAATCTATCTAAATCATCCCCAACTTCCCCAACGCTGCGATCCAGCCCGGCCTGAGCGGATGGTGCGGATGGTGCGGATGGTGCAGAAAGGCCCAGCAAGTCGCCGCCTTTCTGAAGAATCGATGGGAATCATCAGCATTCAGAAAACATATTATGTATATATATAATATAATACATATAATATATATATATATATATGTACGTATATATATATATAATATGCATAATATATATAATATAATATAATATAATATAATATAATATAATATGATATGATATGATATGATATAATATAATATAATATAATATATATGTATATATATATATATATGTATACATATATATATGTATATATATATATGTATACATATATATATGTATATAATATATGTATATATATGTATAATATAATATATATATATATATATGGTTGTATATGTATAATATATATATATATATATATCTGGTTGGTGGTTTCAACCTACCCCTCTGAAAAATGATGGAGTGAAAGTCAGTTGGGATGATGACATTCCCAATATGACGGGAAAAATAACAAATGTTCCAAACCACCAATCAGTATTTTATGGGATATGTCATTGAATTGGATATTTCGCGGGGTAAATGGGATGTGCTATGGGATATAAATTGGATATTTCTTGGGGTATAAGTAAATGGGATGTGTTTTCTGGGATATAACGGGATATCATATATGTTGGGATGTATAAGCAATATATATGGTACCTGGTTTGTCTGAAAATGACCGGGATTGACCCAATGCCATAAACCAATCCCCATGTTTTTTAGAAATAGGCCAGCAGGCATCACCAAGTAGAGGTTTAGTCTTGGATGTACCACACTACCATAAATTCCCTACCAACCAGTTGTTGTCCATTGCCAGCGATTGATTTTGGTTGGCTAGTGTCTGGTGTTGGCTATACTCCACAATCACTGATGGGTTACATGCACAATGTTGGTGGGTGATATCCCCATGTACGGTGTCCATGTTTGTTTAGGAATCAATGCAGGAGTCAACAAAAGAACAATAGACTCTTATAGTTGGTGATGCGTCCCTAATTGCAAGATGTGAATGGGGTATCTGACGAACAAAAAAACATGGTTTAACCAACAGAAGTGGGATAGAACTGACAGAACCCATACTAACCATTATCTAACATGGATATATTTTTTTGGGGCTTTAGCTACCCGGACCCACCCTTGTTCCTTTGTTTGTGTTCCAATCCAAGTTCACATGGCCGAGCCCTATGTAAAACTGTATTGAGCCTGGTAGTCTCGAATGGTTCCTTGGGTTAAGCGGCCAGTTTGCTCACACGGCCGTGGGATTGGCGATATACCCCAAAGTGTCAATTCATGTTCAATGCCTTGTTGATTCAATAATCCTATCCTCTTTGTATTAGACACACCCTACTGTAAATGGGTCCCAATATGTGTAAATCCCCTACAAAACTAAACCATGATTTCCGGGGGTTGTGAAACATATTAGAAGGGATTACAGTATTCATCTTGATTATTTTTGATTGGATGACGCTAAAACCAAAACTTTGATAACATATCCCATGGATTCCCATGGCATATCCCGTGTGAAAAACCTATGGTTTTTAAGGGTGAACATATCCCAGACCCCATCGATCCCTCACCTCCGGAGCCTAATAGATCGGTCTCCTGGGCCCCAGGGCAGGCTCCCAATGTCGTCATGGAGAGTGCCAAAGTTCACTGTTGGTGTCGCAGCAGCCACGATACTGTACCGAAGTACTTCCAATTGGATCCAATTGGGTTTATGTGAAACCCTGGCCTAAGCTACGACCCAAGTTCCGAAAGAAACACCCAAAAAGCGGGTCGATGTTTCAATCGTTTTTGTGTGGTTTCCAAAACCTGACTTGTTGGGCTGCTCGTAACCCCAAAAATATGAGTTAATTATTCGACATTAAATCCTCATAAGGGATCCAAAATGAATAGATTGAGTACTAAACAATGTCTCCTTTGAGGGGTATTTTTCATCTCAGGACCAACCACCGACACATTCGTTGTCATCCCATTTCTGTGGTTGAACATAAGACATATATTTATGAAACCACCAGCAAAATCATCAGCAAGTTATAAACCCACTATGTATGCCCATTTAACATGGTTTAAGTAGGTTAAATCCTCATCTTTGTTGGTTAAACCATGTTAAACCCTGAAATCCCTGTCATCTGTGGTGATTCTCTGGCGATGTCAACCCCTCTCCTGGCGTTTCTGGGGAGCTGCCGCCGGCGTAGCATCGAAGTTCAGAAGATCCGTCTGCGACAGGAGTCAAAATTGGGGGGAAAAAAAACATGTATTTCAGTAACGTTTATGGGATTTATGGGCTTTATAAACAACACATGGGCACATGGGTGTTTTCAAATAAGAAACCCCTTTAGCACCAAATCGGATTTTGGAAAAAGAATGGGTCAGACGTTAGGAAATATGTGTCATTTTCTTCTTTACAGAGTTGGAACTTGACCATGACCAATAAAACATAGAAGGACTTTTGGAAATCTTTTCTTAGAAGCCCATGAGATTTTCATGAAAAAAATTATCATAAATTATCATAAATTATCATGAATTATCAAAAAGATTGGGTGTAGATCCAGCATTTTACTGCGACCTGCGACTCAATCACCTTCAGGGCCCCACGGCTCCGGGCCTCCGGGACCGCCTTCACCGGGACTGAGGGGCCTGACTTTTCGCCCATGTCCAGCAGATCCACCGGGGACGCAGCAGCCTTCGCCTTGGCCTCTCACACTGGATGTGTATTATAGTTGATGGTTACATAGTATACATCCGTATGTATATGTGTATATATATATTATATACATATTATATATATATTATGATATTATATATTATATATATACTATATGATATTATATGTATATGGGTATATAGATACGTGATATTGTCTAAATTAAAGAGCAATGATCGACTGTCTACCCTGGGGGTGCAGTCGATGTGCAAGAATTAGGTGCCATAAAAAAATTGGTGCAATGGATTGGTGTGATAAATTCGAAGAGGTTCAGAAAATGAGGAGGTAAGATAGGTACCCTCTGGTAATGACTAACACAGCGAACTGGAAAGATCCACCCATTTTTAATGGGAAAATCCACTATTTCTATGGCCATTTTCAATAGCAAACTGTTGGTAAGTCAAGACCAATGGCCCTGACCTTCTGAGAGGGTGCCATGACAACATGTTTTAAATTCCTGCTTTTTGGGCGTGAAAACCATCGGATTCTCAAATTTTGATCCATAAATTACCCACATCCATTGAGGGCCTGGGCTGTTCCCCTGCCTGCTGGGAATCATCTACACAGGGTCCCACCTGCGGCGCAAATGACATTTCAAGAACTGGCTACACTGGTACACCCAATGGTTTTCTTAGTATCCCCATGTACTCCCAAATGGATGATGATTGGAAGAATGGGGTATGCTTCGTGATTGGCTTCAGCACGGCACGTACTGATTGGAATGGAGATGACTGCTTCAATTATCTAATGTCACAGGATTTCTGAGCACACCAAGGATGTGGGTTTGTCTGAAAATAATGGAGCCAAAAAAGTCCAGTGGTTTATCATGGCCGCCTCACAAATGTTGTTTTGGGGTCTGTAATTCTGTATTTTTGGACAAACTTCAATCTGCCATTGTTCATCGTTCCTTTTGAAATGCCCACACCTTTATCCATTCTCGAAGATGTAGCAAAGTTAAACAATCTTGGGGTGTCACATGGTGGCTATATCTTGTATGATCCTTGCAAGTTAAAGTCTTGAATATGAGGAATCATTGAAACATGCGTGAAATGGGAAGATTTCTTCAGATTTCATAGACATGTTGGAACAGATCCCATGGCAATCCCATCGTCATTTACAACGTCCATTTACAATCCATTTACTCAAAATTGGAAGATCTACATCATGTGCTTCGGAAAAAAAAGAAACTGCTTTTACTCCGTGATGACCAAAAAGTGACCTTCACGCCCTGTAGTGGAGTTGGCACTGGTCGACCTTTGCCGAGCACAGATGGGTCAACATGGGTCATGGTAAGAATGAGAATTGGGATATATAAAAACCTACGGGAAAACCTATAAGGATAATATCATGTAGCATAACTCAAAACCTATGGAAAAAAACTATTAGTCCACCAATGGTAATTGAACTTTCGAACCTCGGACTGCTACTAAAACGTTAATATCTTCAATGCCTTTGGCAAGGTGGGGTGCTCCACAGTGCTTTTAGTGCTTCACCACTAAACCATTGTCCCGGTATCCTGAGCTTCGGC
Source organism: Cladocopium goreaui (assembly GCA_947184155.2). Classification (NCBI taxonomy): domain Eukaryota; class Dinophyceae; order Suessiales; family Symbiodiniaceae; genus Cladocopium; species Cladocopium goreaui. Next base: position 11,617 of record CAMXCT020005459.1, read on the forward strand.
ACCCAAAGTGCGACTTTTGATCCAAGCTTCTCGGTACCTTCCAAGGCCGCCGGGGCCATGGAATGATTCTAATGATGGCAAAAGGAATTTGAACTATGGGATAAACTATGGGATATCAAATTTGGATACTATGGGATATCCGGTTTGCCAAGACGATGATGTGCTGTCTGAAAATGGTGACCCCATTGGATGGGCAACTTCTTTGATGAAAAACCCCATTGGATGTTGGAGATCTTCCCCTCTGAAGTTCAGGTACCAGGTCGCCAGGGTGGTAATTTTAGAGGCCTAGCTGGGTCTTAACCATGTAAAATGGGGATGCAATGTGCATGCTATACAATGGGTAAGATGGGTAAGTAAGTAATATCACCAATATCAATCCCGTCCCCCCAATATTAAACACCCCCAGAAACCATAGTAGAACAGGGAATTTTACATACACATATTTGGACCATACAATAGTGGTGTGTAACATTAGGGATGGTGGTTTTGAGATAAGGATTGCCAATCTGTAGCCAGAGGCTGATCTTGGACTGGACTCCTGGCAAGATCCAAAGGATCACTTTTCACTTGGCAAATTGGATCTTTCACTGACAGAGGTGCATATTTCTCTATGCGATGTGATGTGATGCGATGCGATGTGATGCATGTACGTATACGTGCACGTGTACGTGTATGTGTACATCTGTATGTATATATATATATATGTATGTATATATATATATATATATGTGTATATATATGTATATATATATATATGTATGTATATATATATATATATATTGTGTACAGTACAGTGTACATGTGATTCCATATGCAGAAAACAAGAGAAGAAAAAAATCTGAGTTGCCTCTCTGCAGATCCCCAAATCCCATAAAACATTGGGGATCATTATCCCAAACATGTGTCGAAATTAGTGTTTATGTCTATGTATGTGTATGTATATATATATATATGTAATTACTGTATGTGTCTGCTCAATTTACATGTCAAAATATAGGCCCCAGAGCGGGCGCTTTTTTTTTGTATGTGTCCATATATGTATATATCTATATGTGCAGTTATTATATACATGTAAATATAATATATATATATATAATTATATATACGTAACTGAAACCACCAACTCTTGTTTCCAACCACAGACCATCGAACGGAACGGATCCCAGCAGATCTTTCCTCAATTTCACTATGCGCTCGGTGCGCCCGGCAGCAAGGCACTGAGAAAGACCGTTTTGTTTCTGAAACAAGACCATGTTTTTTTTAATTGTCCCGTCAACCAAATCTCGGAAATCCAACATTTACGGATGGATTTTCCAGTGTCACGACTCACGACTGTTTATTTGGGAGGGTGGAGTTCTCAACGAAATTTTCTCTGGCCCCAGACACAGGAAGATCATTGTGTATAGAGCTTTTTGGGGGCATCCATTTGTGAAATGTGAAGGGTTTATATATAAAATATATTAAAATATAGTTTAGCAACTTTCTCTCTCTCTCTCTCTCTGCAAGAGCTTCAAAAATCACAGCATCTCTCTCAAGACCTTCCCGTCTTAGTGGACGCAGTTAGAGCTCGCTCTCAACAAATGCCCCAGAGATACTCAAACCTCGTCGGCTCAGCCATCCGACCCATGAAGAATGTTGGATCTCATGGGATATCACATGCTGCTATGGGATATATATATATGCACAGTATGTGTACATATGTATACCCATATATGTATGTATAATGAATATGTATATATATATATGTCATTATATAACTAAATATATAACTAATTATATAACTAAATATAATTCAAACCTCTCTGGCAAAAGGATGTTTCATCAGCCGTAGGTCATCCAAAGTGCTAGTCATTCCCGGACAAATCCCTTCAGCAAGAAATGGCAGTCAAAATGCGTACAACCAGAAAAAGACTTTTCTCAACTGCATCTTTTTCCAGACGTGTGATTCCAAGATATTCCATAAGATATCCCAAGATATCCCAAGCCCGGATCAAAAATCCATCAGAACGATATGGGTATGGATCAATAATACCATTTTTAGGGGTTATTCACATCCATAAATCCCAGCTATTTTGATGTGAACTACAGGGGTACTATTGGTTTTGACACATCAGAACCATCTGAATTTTGGGCCAACTGGATCCAACTGAAAAATCGACCATCGACGAGGTGGATAAAGGGTCGAATTATATGGTCATGGTATGCCCAAATTCTCCAATTTACCATAGTTTACCTGGTTTACCTTGTATTCTTTGGCGATGTTTGGCATGTTTACTTTGGGTTTTTGTATGTTTTCGTTGGTGTCAAGTATCTCCCAGGCACTGATTTGCTCAGCTGAGCTCCCGAACTCATTGCAAATCCTCAGCCGTGGCGCTACAATTCAGAAATGGCCTTCTTTTTTTGACCCCGATGTTCAAGTCAACTTGTCCCGGCTGATTTTCCGAGGACGCAACTTCGAACATACACAGGCGGCTGAGAGGCCGTAGGGTGAAATCGACACATTCTCCTAGGCTGCGATGCTGTGACCGTTCTGGCCGAGGACTACATGGAGGTTTTCACAAATGGGATCCCAATAGCTGGTTGGTTTATATATAATGGAAAAACCCATGAAAAAAAACATGAGAACTGGGGGTACCCCCATGACTTCAACCTCCATAATGCCATATGATGCCATATGATGCCATATGACTATATAATATTATATAATAAGTATATCACAGTATATCATATCATGCTTACAGCTTAGCAACCACCATCCCGTGAGGTCGTAGATGTGAGTTCACCCTTGAAGCCACCGTTTCCTACGATTGTTTCTCTTAGACTCAGCAACTAGGTCAGTGTTTGGATTTACCCAATATCATGCCAATATCATATCAACTATCATGAACTAGTAACCAATCATTATTGAAAATAATTGATGATTTATAAATTGTAAGTTATAAGATGTTATAAGTCTGTTCTCCACTTGTCCACATGTCTGAAAATGGAAAAATACTCCAGCATCTTCCATGGTTCATAGGGAAAGCATGGGAACACTATGATAAACCATCTATATCATGTTGGGGTATTTTCAGATAAATATGGTAGAATAAGTCTTGATCATTTTCGATGCATACCGTGCGTTTTGTGCGGCTTTGAAAATGGGGTAGCCCAAAATCCAGTCTAGATCAACAGGTTCAAATCAAGATGGTTTTTATTTGCGGGCGCATCCTCCGTTCTGGACAACTTACTTCTTCCCAACATAGTCATGGTAACCGCAATGATGATTATACCCATACCACATTTACCAATTTACCCAACTTTACAGTAGCAGGGTGGTAATAAGCATCACCCGCAGAGGTATTGTTTCATGGGTACCACATTCTCCAAAGGAGCTTGTTTCATATGCCTCGTTTTAACCGCAGAACGAAACCGGCTCCTCCACATAGTTTGCCCCGAAATTCTTCTCCGAGACCGGATCACCGTGAGCCACACCACCTAACCCAGTTGGGATCGGTGCCCCATCTTCAACTGGTGAAAATGTTCGAATGGTTTTGGCAAAATGTTTCCGCGGTTCGAGATTTTTTGACCCCCAAAAAATGGATGCTTTATCGCATGGTCATCACTAACACTTTGCTCTGGCATGCAGATGGCACATTTAAATCCATTTCGTTTGATGATTTCGCTATGATGTGAGTCTGGTGATTTTCCACCTAGACTGTTAGTCACCGGAAGGGTTGTACAAGTTGTTGTACAAGTTATATCCCCATGATTTACTGAATATGATCGTGTTTGTGGCTAGGCCCCACAACGCAAAAGAACACAGGTCACACAGTCATGAACGCAGGTAGATTCTGTGCATTATATGCATCTTAGCATACATGCAATTGTAACGATGTGAATATAACGAAGTAAAAACATCATGTATGCACACACCTAACATAACTATACATAACTGGATATCTGTGATGGAAATGAGATCCTCTCGTTTTCAGTGCCGGCCTACGCAAAAGACGATGGGCACGCCCGATTCAGAGGATTGCCTCACAGTTCACCCAGACCGATTCGGCACACCTCCCCAGTGTGCAAAAAAGCGACCCAAGTAATGAAGTGAAGTAATTAAGACATATTAAGACTTTAATTCCTAAGTGAACTTTAGATCTTTAATATTTTTACAATGCCAGTGTTTCTCCAGACTGTGAGTAGATCAACAAACAAGATAAACACATAAAACACATGTACGCACAAAGAAGCACACATAATATATATATATTGTCTTGCGCATACACATATGTGCCATGGGTTCATTCAAAACTTGAGAGGGCATGACCTGGGCAGTTGATTTCATGCTCTGCTGATATCGACATGAACTTATCGGCCGGTGCGCAAACATTCTTTGATATGCACATACATACATACATACATACATACATACATACATACATTACATACATACATTACATAC
>CAMXCT020005460.1:0-16038 GCA_947184155.2 Cladocopium goreaui
GAGAGATCTCGAATTGGAACTGGAGAAGCTGGATCTTAAGACGCTCTTCTGTTTAGAATGGCGAAGTCGCAGGCTTCTTCAGTTTCCTACCCCCGGTCTCTAGGTTTCGTGTCAGGCACACACAGGGCAAGCTCGCAGACTCTATGCTTCAACCCCGGGCTTCATCCCCATGGCAAGCCAGTGAGCTGCGTGTTTGTGGCTGACTGATTGTGCGTGCGCGCGTCCCTTTACAGATCCCACACAACATCTCCGAATACATGATGGAATATATACATGTCGGGATATATCGGATATATACAAGACTGTGTGAATATGTCATCAGAATGTCCATCTTACGGCGGGGATCACACGAAGTAAAATTTATATAAAACATTTTACAACTGCATATATATATATATATACATATGTGTGTTTTTTTGGAGTGTGCAGAAGACAGGACAGCTCACCTCCGGATGTAATTCAGGACCTTGCGCTTAGCGATTACCAATTCAAGAACCCGAGAAGCTCTGTGGAAGTCAATCAGTGGCCGGTCGCTATCTTTTGCCAGGCGCATTGCCCTTGCACAGGCAGGGTTGTTCCAAATGAGAAACAGTATCCACCAGTGGGGGGATTGGATTCGGATCATTCTCTCCAGCATTTCTTGGATTCCTACGCATCACATGCATCACAGGCCTGGCCGGTGTTGAAGCAACGCCTGCCACCAGTGATCACTTTGCAAGACATGCAGTACATCACTGCTGAGCTAAAGGTCAGAGTCTTGCAGAGCGCGGTAGAGGACCCGAAATCTTTCATCACCTGGATCTCCCAACAGGTTTCGCCTGTGGCCATTAAATTTGCGTTGGCGAGACTCCGACCGCAACTTGAGAAGCACCTACCGCCAGGTGAGATTTGCATGAGGGGCGTGGCTGTTTTAAGCTTTAGAGCGAGAATGATTGAAATACTGGTCGAGAGTTTCAGAATGTGTAACAGCCTGTCCCAAAGTATCCCACAACCCCATATGAATATGCCATATGCTTTGTTTTTTGCTTCAGGCATTCTGTGGAAAGATACTGCGCGGGTGCTGGAACATTTGGAGATCCAGGACATCCAGGAGGCGCTCACGGACCCTCGCAGCCAGAAGCCTAGAGGCCTAGATCCCCCTTCAAGTCCCTTCCTGCAATAATTCGGATGTAACACGCGTGCTCAACCAAACAGATGCAAAGGCATTCCTGCCGAGCCCCCCTGAGCAACACCTATGATTTGATATGATTTGTGCGTATGTATATATATATATTGCTATCATCGTAGTAGCGTTAACATAGCTTTTGGAGTTTCCAGGTCAGAACTGACAAAACCTGGTGATCAGAGCATGGCTGGATTTGACTTCATTAACAATACCATCAAAAGTGGTGATCGGAGCATGGCTGGACTTGATCCCATCGAAGTATACATATCGAAATGAATTATCAGATTGTGATACGATTTTATGTTTTCAATTTGATTTTACCTCAACATTGTGATGCATTTGATCAGGCCGGATTAAATAATGATACGATTTGATGTCAAAAAGATATTTAGCATTTCATCATTTGATGAAAGAACCCTGGGCTACTCCTAACGGGGCTACTCATAAAACTTGCTATCCTTTCCAAAAAAAACGAGACAATTCCAGGAAAAAAAACATAAACACATCTAAAAAGTCAAAAAAAATATTCAAAAATCCAAAAAATCAAAAAAAACTGGAAAAACTGCAAAAAACGTTAAAAAAACACGAGAAAAAGAAAGCGGGAGTGAAGCGGGAGCGAAGCGGGAGCGAAGCGGCAGGCGAGACCATCGAACCGTGAAAAAACGTTGAAATCATCTGAAATTCTAGATCCAGGGGTCCAGCCACGCTCAAATCACCCTCGCCCGAAGCCAGGGCCTTGATCATTCAAGTCCCTTCCACAAAATTCGGATCAACACGCGTGCTCAACCAAAAAATTCACCAAGTTGTTGCCACCAAAAAATCACCATGAAACCCTAGGAGTGTTAACGCTACCATGATCATTCCATATATATATATGTGTATATATATATATATGTGTATATATATGTATATATATATATGTATCGATAGATAGATCACAGATGCTTTCCACTCGGCGTCTGGTTGTCTTGGCAAAACAGATGGGCCCTTCAATTGTTGCACCATTCAGAAGGAAGCAGCAGCAAGCGGCACCTGCCTCACCTGGTCCCTGCAACACGAACTCTGATTGGCTGCGAAGATTCAGAAAAAGACATTGCGGCTGCAACCATGTGCGGCCTAAGGTTTCTTCAAGTCTTTGGCGACGCGGACTGACAAGATTGGAACCGAATGGTGGGTTGTGCAAGTAAAGCGCCAGCTTGAGCCTCGGATGCCTGCAGGCGTAAAATGGGAAAAATTGGCTGACATCCTAAAGTTCCTCACCATTCGGGAGCTAAACGATGCCCCTTGGTCAATAAGACGCGTTTCTTGTTCAGATGCGTGCGTGCATGTGAAACATCTGCTCAGCAGGCATATCAGCCAGGACGCAAATAAGTATATGGCATTGAGATGAGGCGGGAGTAGTTTTCCTTTTAGTCCAATGTATCCTTGGGAACCAAGGCTATGAACCGCCCACGAAGGTTTATGCTGTCCCTAACAAAGCGTGGTGGCCCGATTGCTTTAAAGTGGATGGTGGCCAGCCTACAACCAAGCTTGGAGGCCTTGTTGCCCATTGGTATCCCTTGGCAAGATGTTCAGGTAGAGCTTCTGCGCTGTGACATGACTGCATTGAAAAAAGGCCTTCAGGAGCCACAAGCCTTGTTGGATTCACTGATCCGACAGACAGGCCCACTTGCAGCCAAATTTGCCATACAGCAGGCGAAACCTGTGCTCCAGACCCTTGTAGAAAAGGGCGTGAGCTGGAAAGACATTGAAGACTCCTTGAAGGCAGTTGAAATTCACGACCTGGTTGAGGGTTTGAAAGATCCACGTAGGTTCATAGCGGAGGTAGAGAGAACTGCGGGGCCACCAGCACGCGCGTGGGTTTTGGTCAAAGTCAAGGCTGCGGTGGCGGCCGTGCTGCCGCCTGACGTTACATGGGAAGATTTGGATGGCATAGAAAACACCGTCGGTGAGATGAGTTTAGAGGAACTGCGCCAAGATTTGATGCAGCCAAACCGGCTCTTGATGTCGTTGGCTTCAAAATTCCACCCGTTGGCTGTCAAAATCGTGCTGCAGAGACTTTGGGGCAGTTTAGAGGAGATGAGCCTTGTCAAGGAGCAAGTGCGCAAAAGGGCAGGAATCACTAAACTAAATAAGTACCCTGGATCGGAGGGGTTTAGATCGGAAACAAATCTCTAACCATCAGTAAGATGATAAACACGAACAAAACCGAAGAAAAATGATATAATATGAAAAAACATGGAAAAAATGGAAAAAGCGAAGAAAATTGTTTTTTATCGTCTGAAACCATATGCACATGGCCATCGTCATAATCCACCAAACGTGTTATTTCTGGTGATTTTTGAGTTCATTAATCACATCTTTATACTTTTCGGTGTTGTGTGCATTTCTGGTAGGTACGTAACCTTAATAAATAATCTAAAATGTCTCTGTTTATATTCCATCTTTTCCACCCGTGGAGTTAATATATAAATAAAGTGTCTTGCCTGTCTTATATAATCCCGATGGGTTTCTGTATGCATTCGTCAATCCGTGTCTGTCTTCTGTTGCTTTTGTGTTGGCTATGTTCCTTTCTTCTTTATACAGTGTTGTATTTTGTCTGAATTGCTCATTAAGATTTCTTGCAAAGTTGTTCATCTTCTCATCTAAGTCTCTTTGTTTCTTGTCCGTGTCGTTCATCAACTCTTCTTTTCCTTGACGCATTAATTCTTCAAATGCTACTCTACCTATTCTTTTTGCGAATATATAATCTCATCTCTTCTCTTGTTAATACATGTTCTATTGCTTCACCTCCCATAATTCTCTGAACAACCTCTCTCCCAAACTGCCTTCCCACCTGTCTCAATGCATTAGTCATTGCTATTCTTCCAACTCCTGCTACAACTCCAATCATTTATTTTTATATTAATGTTTGATAAAAATCATTTCTAATAATAGATCTAATCATGAGTCATGAGTAATAGATAAACATATAAAACTATGTTTGTAGATAGTAAGTATCGCAATGCTCAATCAAAATCTTCGCCTGACTTTTCAGTGGAGTTAAACGAAAACTCAGAAACACCAGAGGAAACAAAACTCTATGTAACTGATATTTCTATTCCAGCGGTGTGGAAATCTACAGAGGTGGGTTTCTATGAATATATTAATATATTTATGTTGTGGTCTTCAATGGCGATACATTAGTCAAAATATTAGGGTATATTTAGGTAATATTATGGTAAACTGTGATTAAAACATGAAACAATCACAAGAAAGAAATCAAAATGAAAATAACAAATCTCAAAAAATCTCAAAAAATCTCAAAGCAATACTTTAAAAATAGCAAAAAGGTAAATTAAAAATCTCAAAAAATCTCAAAAAATCTCAAAAAATCTCAAAAAATCTCAAAAAAACTCAAAAAATCTCAAAAAATCTCAAAAAATCTCAAAAAAGCTCAAAAAAGCTCAAATAAGCTCAAAAAATCTCAAAAAATCTCAAAAAAGCTCAAAAAATCTCAAACTTGATGATAGCATGAAAAAATAAAGCTTAAAAAAACAAAAAAAATGTTTTTTTTGGTGTTTTTTTTATGTTTTTTTGCTTATAGATTGCATATGTTTGTTGAAGTCATTGCCGCAATCATTTGTCTTTCAGGGTTTCGGTCTCATTTCCCCCGGTAATCGCCTTTGGCATCATTTGATTTTTTGAATTTTTTGAGATTTTTTATTTTCATGTTGATTTCTTTCTTGTGATTGTTTCATGTTTTAATCACAGTTTACCATAATATTACCTAAATATACCCTAATATTTTGACTAATGTATCGCCATTGAAGACCACAACATAAATATATTAATATATTCATAGAAACCCACCTCTGTAGATTTCCACACCGCTGGAATAGAAATATCAGTTACATAGAGTTTTGTTTCCTCTGGTGTTTCTGAGTTTTCGTTTAACTCCACTGAAAAGTCAGGCGAAGATTTTGATTGAGCATTGCGATACTTACTATCTACAAAAATAGTTTTATATGTTTATCTATTACTCATGACTCATGATTAGATCTATTATTAGAAATGATTTTTATCAAACATTAATATAAAAATAAATGATTGGAGTTGTAGCAGGAGTTGGAAGAATAGCAATGACTAATGCATTGAGACAGGTGGGAAGGCAGTTTGGGAGAGAGGTTGTTCAGAGAATTATGGGAGGTGAAGCAATAGAACATGTATTAACAAGAGAAGAGATGAGATTATATATTCGCAAAAAGAATAGGTAGAGTAGCATTTGAAGAATTAATGCGTCAAGGAAAAGAAGAGTTGATGAACGACACGGACAAGAAACAAAGAGACTTAGATGAGAAGATGAACAACTTTGCAAGAAATCTTAATGAGCAATTCAGACAAAATACAACACTGTATAAAGAAGAAAGGAACATAGCCAACACAAAAGCAACAGAAGACAGACACGGATTGACAAATGCATACAGAAACCCATCGGGATTATATAAGACAGGCAAGACACTTTATTTATATATCAGGAACGGGTGGAAAAGATGGAAGTATAAACAGAGACATTTTAGATTATTTATTAAGGTTACCTACCAGCAATGCACACAACACCGAAAATATAAAGATGTGATTAATGAACTCAAAAAAATCACCAGAAATAACACGTTTGGTATCACATGTCCCTCAGATAATATATAATCCACCAATTTACCTGTATCCCAACCAAATAAAAAATGATATAAAATGATATAAAAATAAAAAAAAATAATAAAAACATGCGTTTTAATGGGATAACATGCTTAAATATGTGAAAAAGTGCTTTTTAATGCGTTTTTAAGTTATTTTGAGTTTATTTATGCGCATGGGGGTTCACAAAGTCTTCTGATCTAAACCCAGCTGATCTAGGGTACTTATTTATTTTGGTGAAGGAAAGACGTGATAAGTTGGCACTGCACAGGTATTTTTTGTCATGTTTTCTGCTGGCGTTTTGTAGGCTCACCTGCAGAACAATATTGTTGCAGAGTCTGCTTTTTCTTCGGGTTCTTGTGCAGGAGGAACCATTCAGCTTGCAAGGGCTAGCCGCAGGATCTGTTACAATGCAGGACACAAACGCAGAGGGCTGAATAGGGCAAACAAACGAAGCGACAATGAACGAAACTCGGAAGAAGTTAAAAGGAACGCACAGTTCCTGAGATGCAAGTTTTCACACTAAAGTATGCATGTCTCGGACTAAACTTGGTTTAGACCTCATGGGTGTCGCATGTGTCTTGCATTTTTAAATCAGAGATCGCTTCAAATGAAAAGTCATGTGATGTCATGTGAATGTGACTGTTTTTGCCGAAGTGGAAATTTTGGGGACCAGACTCCACCATTGCCTGAGCATGCGGCCGCCTGGAGGATATTGAATCTATCCTGTTGAAGTTGCCGCCGCTTGTCATCGCAGAAGCTTTAGAGCGACCAGATGGTTTCCTGCAGAAGCTCGAGAAGGACATGTTCCATACATCACGCTTTTTCATCGTCCTCTTGAAGCCCAAGTTGGAAGATCTTGTGCCAGAAGAAATTGGTTGGGAGAACTTTGAGATGGTCTTGGAAAAAATCAGCTTGCAAAATTTGAAGGGCTTGTGCACAGACACGGGCAAGCAAGAGTTAAGTCCAGAGCTTAGTGCATGTTGACTGGACAGAAGAAAAAAAGATTCACGCGTTCGAAAAAAGATTGCTTAGAGGGCACATTGCACGCTACCGCCCTTCCAGCACCGCGTTCCCTCCAGATAAGATTTTCCGCGAGGTCCTCGTTTTGATCTGTCTTTAGAATTTCAATGAGCCTTGAAATCCAAAACACCAGCGGCCATCGGTGAACGGCGTTCCTGCAACGGGGTACTTGTAGTGCGTATGTTTCATGTCTTACAACCACTCCCTAGACAGGAAAAAAATCTGGGGCCAGCTGTGTGTTGAGCGGCCTGTGCCCAAAAGGAGCTAGGTCTTAACAACCGTTCTCCCACCGATTTGCCTCCACAAGAGCTAACACCACATCGAAAGAGAAGCCCGTCTCCAGCACCTAATTAATTGCAATATATTCGAATTAAATACCTAACAGCCGGAAGAGCACTGCTGGCCGTCATCAGTCCTACTGTTTGCCTGGCATTGCACCATCCTTGTTTGCCATTGAAGTTGAGGAAAGATAGGAAAGCCAGCCCAGCATAGTCCAGCCGCTCGCTTGAGGTTGGGGCGATGTCGAGCGCTACTTGGAGAAGGAAAATCACGCTGCAATTCACTGGAGTGTAGCGAGACTGCGCCCACGCCTGGAAGCATCTCTCAAATAGCGCAGGTTCAAGAAATATGCATTGAATGATGAGACCCCTAGCAAACAGACCCAGTTTGCCTTTCAGAAGTTACACACTTGACGGGAACAGGCTCTCAAATCAAATTGGTATGCTGGAATCATCAGATGTCCGAAAACCAGTCAAAAACAATAGTGAGCAAAGATGATGCATTAATAGAGTTGCGCATAATTACATTATAAACATTATATACAATTATATACATACATTACATACATTACATGTGTTACATGCACTACACACATTGCAATACATTACGTACATTACCTTACCTTACCTTACATTACCTTACATTGCATTGCATTGCATTGCATACATGCATACATGCATACATGCATCCATTCATGCATGCATGACATGCAAATACATAAAAATACATACAAGATCATTCAAGTAGTACCCGGGCAAGCAGGGGGCGGAAGTTTCAAATTTGAAACGCTTATAGCCTATAGAGCGGAGCAAAGGTTGCGCCTATAGGTGACAAGCAAGCCTCCTGTGCTTCGCAGCAACAAGCTCTTGACTTGTCAACCTGATGCCATGTCTTTCGAATGTTGAATCTTTTCTCATTTCATCTGATCTCATCGCATCACAGCTTCTCTTGGAAATTGCTCACCGCATCCCACTGTCACCGCAGTGTGTGTCATCCCATCTCATCTCAAGTCATCTCATGTCTTCTCAGCTTTTTACAATGCATTGTTTTCCCCACGTGAGGTCCTTCCCCATGAAGTCGTGAGGGATGTCCTCATCGTCGTTTCCATTGTAATGCTGTATGCAAAGGATCGTACTGTCACATCCATGATTAACGTAGAACCACATGTCGTACATGCTGGCCGACGCCTCTGGCAATGATGTTCTCACGGTGGCTTCCACCCATGGTGCTTTTTCATACTCTACTGTGACTCTCCTGCCTCCACCGATGGTGCCCGCAGCCCTTGATCCCGTACTCGTAGTGTCGGGGATCCGCCTCCGGTGCCAATCTCGACCGTGGCGGGCTTCTTGAGCACGTCCTCCATCAGCTCCATGTTGATCCCGACCTTCATCGACGATTCCTTCACTAGGTCGTTCATCCCCTTGGCAGCCTCGACATTCACCGAGCACATCAACAGAACTCGCTGTCGAAAGAGGAACTTCTCGATGGTGGCAAAAACTCCAAGTCGTTCAGGATGGTGGTGGTTGTTCATGTAGTGATTTCCGGCATGACCATACATCAGCCTCCACATTCCGTCGTCAGTCGTGACCATGATGCCAAAACTTCTGAGGATGTCAGCTGAGTCCATAGCGACGTCATGGATGCCAGTGGGAATGCCGTGGAATCCTTGCATAGCGACACAAAGATCGGTCTATTGGCCTTCTTGTCAATCCCACGGATCGCCTCAGCAAACTGCTCTGCGAATCCACGTTCTACCCAAACGTTGTAAGTTGGATGATCTGCAATGAGGAAGGCAAATGACACCCAAACGTGGTATGTCACGTTTTGCTTCAGTCTCCAGGCCTTGCATCACCTGTCTCTTCAGGTACTCGATCGCGTCGAAAAACTTCTGGGCCTTGGACGTGCTGTTGAAACTGTTGATATCAACGACCGTTATCGCGTAGCCCATCTCATCGAGCCCATACTGAATGTTTGGTCATTCCCCCTGCGTTAGATTGACATCTATACATGAGGTCGGTGATCAGGATGGTTCTTCCATACCGGAACTTCCCTGCCAACTCATCCTTCTCTTTCCGCACCAATGGCCGCTCAACAATGGTTCCCCCGATGCCCGACATCAGGCCTCTTTTCCATTGGTAGTAGCCATTGCTTGTTGCTTGTGCGTCGCTGTTCTTGCCGATCATCACCATCATCGAACTAACCGATAGGTAGTAGTTCTGGTGCAGCATGCCGCCGCGCTTCAATGCAGCATTGTAGATCCTCAGCCATTCCATGTCGCTGAAGGCCCACGATGTCTCCGCAATGGCTTTAGCATTGGCTAGACCGAAGCATAGGCAGGTGTACACGGCAGTCCTTCTCAGGTACTGTCTCCATGTCTGTTGAGCGCTGTTTGCCATTGGCCCTTGAATGTGGGATAGTGCGAACTCTCCGTTCTCCTCGTGGATGTTCAACTTAGACCTCACAGGCGTTCCCGTGTAATCCTGCAATACCTTGTTGTAAAGTGTCACATACATCGGTTTCTCCGCCCTGACGAACTCCGTTTCAGGCACGTCTCGTCTAGACGGCATTGGCTTCGCCGCAGGTTTGGGCTCTGCCTGTGGTGGTGGTCTGTCTGAACTTGATGACTGCGATCCCGCTGCAGTGGCTTTCGGTGGTGGTGCTGAAGGCGTAGGTCTTGCCTTCGGCGGTGGAAAAGGATACGGTTGTGGTGGTGCTTTGTACCCAGGTGGTGGCCCAGGCGCCCGTGGTTGGGGCAATGTTGGATCAGGAATCGTTGCCCAACCAGGCACTTGACCATGTGGGGGCTCTGGCGGCCACTGGCCGTCGCCGAACTTCAATACCTTCTTCCAGTTGCCTGCAGCTACTTGTGCTCCAGGCTGTCCTCCACCAGCTTGAGTTTCCGTGAGGGTTGTCATGAATTTCCCCAAGGCCGAGAAGCATCTGTTTCGTTTCATGATCTCCTCGTGGTTGCCCTCTTCAACGTTGATGACGTTGTAGCCGTGGTTCTCCATAATCTCGGCGTGGGCATCAATGAAGTTGGCACCCGATTCTCGTACTCCAGCAGCTTTCCGAGATTCTCTCTCGCCTTGTTCGAAAGCGGCCTGTACGTCTTCAGCTTCGTCTTGCACTTGGCAATCATCGGAGACAAAGCTATGATGCAGGTGAAATGGTTCACCGCCGCAGCGAATTCTCGGTTCAGTTTTGTCCGCTGCTCGATGAGGTCGGTGATCGTGGTCTCCAATGTAATGGGTTGCCCTCGTCGTCCTCCAAGTGGTTAAAACATCTCCAAGCATGACCCAAGTGCATTAACTTGGCGTTGCCATTCATCAAGCGCTTAAACAAACGCTGGCTGTTGTTGGATTCCCATGAAGCGTCCATCATGAAGTAGTGCAGCTCCCGATGGATTGCTCTGAAAGAGATGACAATCGGAGCATAGGGATCGGACAAGTTGATGGATCCGTCCCTTTTCCTCGTTGCACTCAGCCAGATGTTGTCTGCGGGTCCCGATTGGCTGACTCCACGTAGATCACCACAAGGACGCATTTTGAATTCACGTAGATGATCACGCAGCATGGCCAGGGTGAACTCTCCCTCATTCTTGATCGGATAAGGGACGTGGAAGTTCTTGATGTGTTCCCACATGTTCCCCAAGCCGTTGATGTATCCCGTGGTGCAAAAGCCTAATACTATGTGGTTGTCCCGAGACGCCAACTGCACGAACGTCTTCATATAGGTTGCGCATCTTTCCAAAAATCGTTTGGCACCCATGTTCAATTCTTCTGGGCATGCGCCCAACTCCAGGACCTCAAGGAACAACGTGATAGCGTCCACCTCGGACCTGTTTGAAGGTACCTTTCTCAGGAAGCATGCGGATGCCGCCGCAACTGGGCTGATCCCGATCGATGACCACTTGGCGACCGTGCTATCAGGCAGGCTACCGTAGGAGGGCCCATGCTCTCGGTATGTAGGCGGGATTACAGTATGTTTCCCGTTGTCTCTCAGAGTCACGAGAATAGCCTGGATCGCCTTCAGGTCGCTCTGCGCCGAACCCACCACACTCGTGTAGTTCGACATGGCGCTCGCCTTATTAGGATCCCGTACTACCCGATGCTGACCAGCGGACGGGGTTCCGTTCACCCCGGGGTCACGTACTCCCTGTGGCGGTCCCACACACAGGTTTCCGATCACTCTTGCGGCGATGATCGAAGATGATGAAGTCAATGATGTCGTGGACAATCGACCTCGTGTTGATGGATAACCTGAGTTTCCGAGGTTGACATGACTGGTACATAACCATTTGGCATACCTCATCAGACAAATCCAATGCGACTTCACTCGTGTTGTTGATGGTTGAAACCGCTATCTTCTTTGCTGAACGTCGATCATGCTTGCAACTGCTGCATGCATTGTCCAACATCAACAACGACTCCTTGAACCGAATTGTCATTTGTCGACGAACTGTCTTGAGGATGATGTCGACAATCTGACAGGTGTAGGTTTGTGTAACTCTCGTTTCACGTCCTTCACACTTTCCATGATCATGATTCCGATCACATTTCTTGTTTAAACTAAACTTGACCCCCCATGATACGATCCTCCACGGCTTCTTGATGGGAACACGTTGATCACCAGAGTTGTAAGACCATACATGCAACCATCGAAGTCATGGATATGGGAATCGGTGCTGTTGATGATGAGATTCATCCTTTCATCATGCCAATAGTCGCATCCTCTAGGTAATTCTAGGAGAGCCATAGCATCTAACTCGATCACTTTTTCTCATCTCTTTACATCTCAGATTTTCACAGCTCTTCTCAACTCTTCTCAGCTCTCCGCAGCTCATGTCAGCTCATCTTACGTCTTCTCATGTCCTCTTCCCTCTTCTCACATCTTCCAAGCTCTTCTCACACCTCCTAAGCTGATCTCAGTTCTTGTCAGCCCGTCACACCATCTCAGCCTCTCAGGCCAAGCTTCGAGCGCTTCGCCAAGCCCGAGGCTACTTCCGCAAACCAGAGCCAGCAGCTCAGCCAGATCGAAAAAAGCGTCTGCGAAAGCTGATGCAAGAGAATCCATGCCGTGCCTGTGGGCAATTGGGACATTGGCCAGAAGACCTTGAATGTCCAAGAAATCAGAAGAGCAGTGCTGCCATGACCTCTTCGGCTTCATCCATGTCAGCATCTTTGGTGACAACCCCAGCCACTAGCTCTCCGGACAAGGCTGAACATGCAGCCATGTCAGCTGCTTTGGAACAAATGATGAAGGAGCAAGCCGCTCAGTTCAGTCGCGCATACATGGCTGCTGCGTGTTCTGCGGAGGGCAATGGGGGTCAAGAGTTTATCGCACTGGTAAATGCTTCTGGAGATTTTGCATCGGCGCGCGTGGCAAGTGGTAGTTGATCTTGGTTGTTTGCGTACAGTAGCTGGTCTTCAATGGGTTTTGACTGAAACTGAGAGGTGTAAACAGTAAGGGCGTCACTATGAAATACGGCGAACCATGGCGTATTTCCGATTTGGTGACGGTGAGAGGCGACCATCTAAATTCAGGGTCTTCATGGAAGTTGGTATTTGCGGTCATGTTGGTTTGTTGGCGATCAATGCAGTTGAGTATCCTTGTCCTCCTCTTTTGTCAAAGGGTGTGTGCATGGCCTTGGGTTTGCATTTAGATTGCGGGTCAGCTCGTTTTGACTTGACAAAGTTGGGTGTGCGGTCACAGCATTTTGTCACATCGGGTGAAGGCATTTTTGTTGATAGCAATTGATGAATTTCAGCAGCAGTGGCCCACCTGGAGAGAGTTGACAGGACAAGGGCACAAGCCCAAAATACAGCATGAGGAGATTCACATGTTTGAGTTGCGAGAGGGCATGCCAGTTGGGAAAAGTGTTCGTCGTGTGATTGCGGCCAAGAACATAGCGACCGCCCCAACTGTCCCTGCCTTGGAGTTGGGCCATGAGTCGTCGCGGCCGCGCCTCAGTCGAAACTGTGGCAGTGCCAACCTCTCCGGAGTCAGCTCATCTTCTGGAGGAGCCGGAGGATTGGGAAGAGACGGTGGAGGTGTCGCGCCGGAAGCAGCACTCCGGCACTCGCTTGGACGAGAACATGGTGGCCAGTCCCAAGACGCAGCCCAAGGCAAAGAGCCATACGGCTGTCAAGGAAAAGACCGACAAGGTCAGCACCAAGTCTCTGTCCAAGAAGGAGGTGAAGCTGGCTGTGACCGGGTTGGAGGCGGAGTTCCCCGCGGTGGCCATGACTCGCAGCTACGACCCGGTCTACAACATGTCCTGGATCTTGCACGGCCGCCTGGCGGTGCACAAGTGGAAGCAATTGATGTGGATGCTTCGGGCCAAGAATGCGATGGAGTCAGTGGAAACCGTTGGAAGCGGCATCCCCGCTGGTTGGCAATGATGTTCAGGCGCGAAGCTGCAGCAATTTGGGGCCATCTGGGGGCAGCCACCCGCACTCTGTCGGGTCCTCGCGGACCACCTCTGATGAAGTGAGTGGCGCCGACTCATGTAGTCCCGAACATGGAAAAATAGTCAAGTCATGGTCGCGTGGTAACAACTCAAACAAGGTGTGAAGAAGGTTGGCGAGGTGATTGATCAATTGACAATGGTTGCAAAATGTTGCAAGTTCAACAGACGAGCCATGTTGGCGAGTGTTAGATTTTTTTGGTGGGAGCGCAGCACTGTCTCTGATCGCCCGTTCCACTGGAAAATGGGTGGCGTTGGAACCGGTGGACCTTATGTATGGGTCGGATCTTTTATCCCCACGAGAGCAAAGAACAATTTTGCAACAACTAGATGAGTGGGAACCGGACCTGGTTTGTTCAGAGCCGCCATGTGGACCTTGGTCATCACTTCAAGCACTCAATGATGCTGCCATCGTAGATTTTTAACGAGCAATGCACATGCCTTTGTGGATTTTTCTGCAAAAGTTTGGATGCTGGTAGGTTAGTTTTGTTGGAGCAACCCTTGCGTAGTGCTGCTTTGTTGTTGGAGTGCATGGTGGAGCGACCCAGTGTTTTTAGGGCAGCTGTTGATTCAGTGTCAATTTGGACTTGCAGACCCCATGAACCACAAGCTGTATCGTAAACGGGCTGCATTGGATGTCAATTCTGAGTTGTTCGCTGCAGCCTTGATGAAGGGTGCTAGCTGCACGCATGCCCAATCGCTCGCTGGTGGCAGGCACATGGACACCGCTGTTTGGCAAGCATGATGTGTGCCGCCTTGGCGCTGTCTCATGGCTCGTGCTGGTTGCAGCGCTCCCTTGGTGCCAAAGCCTTTGTTGCTATCACCTTGGGCAACAATGGTGCGAGCAGTGCCGCCGTGATTGGTGCACGCACTGCGCTGAGGATCATGGAGGAACTGTGCACGACTGGAGAAGTCTTGGGGATTTCCTCATTTGTGGCGGAGGCAGATGACAACTGGTTGGAGCATGGCATTGGCCCTGAGGACATCAAAGTGGATGTGGCCATCAACCAGTTGTTCAAAAAGCTCCAAGTGGAAGAAGATGAGAAGAAGGGACTTCAGTGGCAAACTCCATGGCTCGTTGGGCCATCCATCCAATGAGCACCTTGCCAGAATGTTGCATCTGCAAGGAGCATGTTCTGAAGTCGTTCAAGCAGCAAAAGACTTGCGTTGCGAGATTTGTAGCCGGGTCCATCCACCAGTCTCTGCTCCCACGTCATCCTCTACAGACCCTGAAAGATTCAACCAACACACGTCTGCCGATAGTTTTTTCCTTTTGGGTGCCTCTGGTCAGCGTTGGAACGTGACGCATGTGGTGGATGGGTTTTGCTCTTTGCAGTATGCCATCTTGTCCAACAACCCATCTTCTCACGTGAGCTGCGATTTATTGTTTGATCGTTGGATTTTGATGCATGGACCCATGAAGAAGCTCACTGTTGATGGTGGGCCAGAGTTTAGAGGGTACATGCCACAGCTTTGCCGATTGTATGACATCAATCTGGAAGTACTGCCAACTTCCGCGAAATGGAAGAACGGTCTGGCGGAGCGCCATGGCGCAATCCTGAAACTCTTGGTTTTGAAAATGGTCCATGAGCTGACATTAGCCAAAGAGTCAGAGCTTCGCTATGCCTGGCCATGGCCACACAGGCCAAGAGCAGATTGATGAGGCGCTGTGGTAAGTCCCCCATTCAAGTCGTCCAAGGTCGAGATGATGCGGTACCTTCCTCCTGGCCCAGGTCGACAGAGCGGAGGTCAAATTTGGCGTGAATAGCACTCTGCTGGAAGAATTGGCGCTATGAGGCGGCATCGGCTTTCCATTGGCTAGATGGCAGGTGTGGGACATTTGAAGAGGATCTGCAAAGATGCATATTCCGTGGCAGGCGCAGTACAAGAGACATGTTCATCAGAGATGTTAGGAGGTCAGGGCGCTGATTTCCTGAGAGGGGTTGCATTTTGGTGCAGATCTTCAGGTTTGCTGAGATGACTTTGCGTGACAGGTGCAGCACTTCGTATGACCTGGCATCACTTTTTCGTGGCAGGCGCAGTACTTTAGACAGGTGGAGTGGAAAAATTGCAAAACACATTGGCACGAGGCCATCAGCTCTGCACTCAACTTTCCATTTTTGAAGGAAGTCTCACAGAAATCGTTCGTTTTTGATGTTGTCAACTTCGAAGAATGAGGAAGTCTCGCAGAATTGTTCCCCACATTGACGTGTGGGGTTTTTGTTTTTAGTTCTGTATCCGCCGCCGCCGCCTCCTCCTCCTCGCCCGCCCGTCCTCCCCTCACTCACTCACTCACTCACTCACTGACTCACTCACTCACTCACTGACTCACTCACTCACTCTCACTCACTCACTCACTCACTCCTTCACTCATTCACTCACTCACCCACCCACCCACTCACTCACTCCCTCCCTCCCTCCCTCGCTCGCT
>CAMXCT020005461.1:0-16033 GCA_947184155.2 Cladocopium goreaui
GAAAGCACCCTGTTTAGGCCCAATCGGCAGATGTACATCAAATGGAAGAAGAGCTAAGTGAAGGTTAATGACAAGTGACGGCGATCCAAAGATGGCAAGTCTTCTGTAATTCATGAAGTGGTACCTCACTTTAAGGTTGGCTAATTGGACAAGAATCTCATTAAGTACGGTGTTCGGAAAAGCCTTCAAATCCAATACTGACATAGTAATTCCATGTGGAAAATGCTTTTGGAATTCTGAGTCATCCCATGGAAAGAAATGCTTAACCTGACATTCTGCAAGTCCATGCAACCAAGCGGCATCAACAGTTGGCTGTAAGATCTTCTCTACAAGTTCGATGTCTGCCAAGCAATCATTGGCAATTTGGACAGTGAGTGAGGTAACATCGATCTTATCTGATATACGATGGCATCCATTGGGTCTTCTGAAATCAATATTGTTAACTACAGAAAGGCCCTGAAGTTCACTGATCGTCTGGTGTCGTTCAACAACAGTTCTGGGAAAGACATACTCCAGCGTTCTGCAGGGTCGAGGCCAAGAAACATGGCAGTGTTCGGCATACGGTTCAACCTGGCATGCAATGAGATATTTCTCTTGGTTATTTGCGGAGCAAAGGGTAACCCCAAGATTTTGCATGAAGCCGGCATGCTGAACTTTATCGTTGAGAAGATTGTATAGCCATGCAGAAGCTTCAAATTCACTGGTACTACTTGAACAAGTGAAGACAAAATGAACAGAAATATCTTTGTTAAGGCATATGTCTATGAATTTCTGAAGGACATAAGCTTTGGGGAGCAATAAGCAGAGGCCTACTCCTGTGTCACTGTGATCAAAAGCTTCTTCATAAGTGATCACTGTACCTGAATATCTGTTCGAGTCAATATCACTTGGACAGTTCGCCACAAAAAGATGTTCTTTCCCAAGACTGGACACCAACTCAATGGCATGTTGTTCAACAGTGTCATGAGGGTTGCAGTTCATGTAGTCGACTATAACCCAGAGTACCCCTGGGTACAGTGACTACACAGAGGCAGGCAAGAGGGGCAACCTGGGCGGAAAAGACGATAACAAGAACAACAAAGACTACACTGAGTACCCCAGTGAGCCTTGTGAATAAATCCAACAAGATCACAAGTAAAAGAACTACACTGGGTACCCCAGGAGTCCTTAAACAAGTGGGGTTCAAAACAGGTGTGTTCAACGGTCACAATGCAAGTGGGCAAAACAGAGAAGGTAGATCTTAAACAAACAAAACTAAGATAACCCCCCCCTCCCGAATTATCCTCACAACAAACAGGTTGACGGGCACGTTTGTGCTCTTCCTACGGCAGTACTACCCTAGCCCCTCTTGCCAATGTTAATTAGGAGTGAAGGAGTGGGTTTGGGGCTGCAAAATCGAAGGGAAAGAGGAAAAAAACAAAAAACAAAGAACAAGCATGCATTTTGTTTCCGCTATGTTGTCTAAAATTGTATGTTTGGGAGGGGGGGGCAGGGCGGTCAATAAATTCAGGGGTTAGTGCTTGCCCCATGTGTGCACATGATCAGAAATGTATAATTTCTTAGAAGATTTTTTGTGAGTGGCTGCACCCTCACAATCACAGTTTTGAAGCTATGTAAAATCATTGGTTTGGCATCCCCTGTCTTGTTGTGACGCAGAAATGAAGCACACTATCTGTCTGTGCTTTTTTACAAGGAATCTTGTGATATTACCACACGTTTTGCATAGTTTTAATTTAACAAGTTTTGAAGCCAAAACTGTGGAAATACCACACCTTTTGCACAATTTCGAAGCCAAAACTGTGGTATTACCACGCTTTTTACAGAGTTTCAAAGCCAAAGTTGTGGTATCTCCACCTTTTTTTTCCATTTCCACACAGTTTGAAGACAAAACTGTGATATGTCTTCATTTCTTGCATACTTGTGAAGCCACAAGTTGATATTACCACACGTTTTGCACAGTCTGAAACCTGAAACTGTGATATGACCACATGTTTTGAATAGTTTTCGAGCCAAAAGTGTGATATTACCACCAGTTTTTCATAGTTAGTTTGGAACCTATGATGTTTCTGCATCTTTTGCGTAGT
The DNA here is from genome assembly GCA_947184155.2 of Cladocopium goreaui. Taxonomy (NCBI): domain Eukaryota; class Dinophyceae; order Suessiales; family Symbiodiniaceae; genus Cladocopium; species Cladocopium goreaui. Next base: position 2,085 of record CAMXCT020005461.1, read on the forward strand.
TTTGGAAGCAAAACTGTGAAATTACCACATGTTTTGACATTTTTGTTCAATTTTACTTAGGGTGGACCACCATTTTATCATGAATATGCTGTTTTTCCTTCAGTTCTTACACATTTTTGACCCCAATTTACCGACCACCCCTTCGGTAAATTGGGAATTTGCTGTGGTAAGTTGGCTTTTGGGCAGCCATTTACATCTCAAATATGGCACAAGCCACGCGGAAAAGAAAAAAACATGGCTTTCATCCCAGTGCTGCACCAACCAAAGGCAAAAGGCCTGGCTGTACCCGCAAGAAAGTGAGCACAAGAAATGTGCACCACATGCGAAGTCCAACGCTCCAGGACGTGGCTGCACCCGTTCAAAGCCATGGAACAAAGGTCTGCACCAAACCAAGACATGCAAGCAACATGTGTTCATACCGAGAGATCAGATCGCATTGTTTCTAGCAGTTACATTGTATTGGGCCGGTCCCAAATGCGCGTGTGTCCTGTGGTTAACTTTGGTGACCAGCAGACGTATCAGCGAGACACTGTTGCTGCGCGGAACAGACATACGCAGGATGACAGTCTTGGAGGCTCAGGCAAACCGGGCGCAGAAAAAGTGGTAGCAAGACTCTCAAAGGATGCCATTGCTGGGATCCAACAATTGTGTTCTGATGGTTTGGAGCATGAGCTGCGTCCAATACTAGAACCCGTCAAGGTGGCTGTACCCCTTATTTTCCAAATGAAACCGTTGAACAAAGATCGTTTTCAACTTGACACAGATTCAGAGAACTTTGTTTTTGCCACCGCGTCCAAGAAACAGGGATGCAGGCCAAATATGTCAAGGCAAAGTGTTTCGGAAGCTCTCAAGGTGATCAGGAAAGTGATGTTTCAAATTACTGGCAACAGCCGGTACAACCCCACAAGTAAATTTCAAGGCAGTAGGGTTACAGTGCACGGAGCTACCCGGCACACGAGCGCTAGCCTCATCTAGCCTCCTGCTTTCGAATAAACATTCTGATGAGAAAGGGCATTCCGAACATGTGATTTTAGAATTCAACGACGCTCCGATGCAAGAGTGTTCTGGAAACATTATTGCCCGCTGAAGAAGAACAAGTGGAAGCTGCTTTAGAATATGGCGCTGCGCCAAGTTTGTTTACAAAAGGCCTTCCAGAGGCGCTTCCAACTGAAGCAGCAGTGCCTAAGACTTGGTGCGCGAGGAGTGCGCAAGGCATGCTGTTCTGAAAGGAGGTGTGGTCATGAACGAAGGCTTGCTCGAAGCTGAGTCGGCTGTTTCTTTCCATTGGGTTTTGCAAACCTGCTGTCACGAAAAAGATGAAAAAATTACACTTCTCTCCAGAGATGTGTAAGAAGAAAAGCAACATGCACAAATTTTTACAGGATCACTGCAACAGAGGCGCAAACTCATGGGAAACTTCTGCATTGACATCGGCGCACATGGTGCTGTGTCTGGAATCAGAGAAGAACACTTTTTAAAAGAGGGACGAACTGCCAAATCTGACAGAGAATTCTTGGACATGTTGTTGTCTAGTCACCGAGATGAGAAGCAGTGCGCAAGAAGTGCTTAGTTTTACAATGATGAGAAGCAGGTTGTGTGAGGAATGATGGCTTATACCTCATTCTTGTCGTGGGGCTTTCATGAATTGTGTGTTGTCCAAAGACGTCAGCACCATCATTTTCATGACCAGAAACCTTCGGCCCTGGGACGGTTACAGTACTTGGGGAAAAAAGTAGTCAGCGCGCTGTGCTTGTCATGCCAACTCAAAGTGCTCAAGCATGACTGTTTCTTGGTTGGCCTGCAAGCCTCCTAACTGGTAGTAGAACAGGAGTATGCGACGTTAATTGGGGCGACGTTACTGGGGGGGCCTCCATTTGTGTCTCCGGTTTTGCGTGGGTTTTGTAGGCCCAAAAACAGACACTCAGTCTTGCCCATAAATCAACTTCCATTCTTGCTAATGTTTCACCCTGGTTTCCTACACCTATGGATTCGCTTCCCATTTTGTTGTCCATGGGTTTTTCCCTCCTTTAAAATCTTTGGTTTCCCATTTGCAATCGTCATTGCAGGCGTTACTTCATGAGGAACTCAGTGAAGTCAAGAGGCGCCGCACGGAACTGAAAGCGGAGCTGCGCGCGGCCTCCAAAGAGGACAGGAAACTCCGCAAGCGTCGTACAAACCTTGTCAAGGCCTGCAATTCTTGCATTCGGGCATGCAGTTCTTGCATGTCGCCCGGTTGTGAAGCAGTGCGCTTTCAGAATGTGGGGCTGTTGAGCGCAGGCAGCTACGAACCTTTCACGCGAAGACATAGAGAAGCTGTTGGAGAACCAGGGTGCCCGGCCGTGTGTTTTGTTCCCCACTAGTGGTCCTTTGGTGGTATGAGCATAGCCACAGTCCGGGCAACCTTCGTGTTGTAATTTTTGCAAGTGCATATGCTTTGAAATCCTTTTCAAAGGGTTTGGGTTTGAATCGCTGTGGTAGCAAAACAGTTTTACTGAATCTTGCTGCGTTTGCCAGCGCAGGTGGGCCAGCAGAACCTGCTGCAGGTGGTGCTGCTGGTGGATGACTGCTACCAGCTGTGACATGGAGCTAACCGCCTTCAAATCCGCAAAAGGATGTGAGCTAATCGCAACGGCTTTTGGTTGGCCAAGTGTACCAGGCATCTCACTGCCGCCGCTGACTGAGTCGGAGGGCCGCAACATTTTCCCTAAGGGAAGAAGTAAGCTGGATGTGGCAAAACATTTTGCAAGTGTGCTGCAACCGGTTCCAAGCCGTGCCACAACATGCATGAGCCAAGCGGGTAACATGTTGTCACTTGCTGCCTTGCGATTGTGCCTGAAAGAGCCCCCTTACCATTTCCACAAATAAAAGGGTGAACACGTGCTGGATACCATCCCCTGTTACGGGGAGAATTCATGCAACAAAAACGGATTCCTGCACTGGTTTTTGTAGTAAGAGGGCATGCGCTGCATCTTGTAGCGGCTTGTCATTTTTTCGAAAAAAGCACTTGAAAATCGGAAATGCATTTTGTAGTGATTTTTGTTAGGATGCTTTGACAGAATGCACGCAGGGATCCTGAAATGCTTTCTGTTCAAGACACCGCGGCTGAAATGCTTGCAACAGAGCAACTGTGGCACATTGTGGCATTCAAACCAACGTACGTCAAAAATGATCGGATTATTTAAATACTTGAAAATTGTAGCTGAAATGAGAAAGTCCTGGAGCTAGACATTGGATCATTTTTCGACAGCTTCGCTTTGATGTTCATTTTTGACTAGGTTTTCATGGTGTTTTGACTGGGTTGTCACCGGGTTGTCCTAATGCTGCAGTGAACGGGCAGACCTTGCATTTCTAGTAGGATGTGGCCATGAACTGCATGGACGGAGCGTCTTGCTTGGCCAGCGGTACTCACTTGCTACTAAGCGGCAAGGGGTTGCCATACCACCACCAAATTACCGAATCTCTTATTTGACAACGGCTTCATGGTATTGAATTCCAGCCGACTGTTCAGCGATGCGGCCAGCAGGAAATATTAGGCAACATGTCATTTGCATGTTTCAGATGTTTCAGATTCTGTTCCAGTGTTGGATTCATAAGTTGAGGCATGGACGGCTAGCGCACGAGAAGACAGAAAAACGGCAGAGAACTCCAGTCCCAAGCAAATAATGCGAGTATATAAGCAGGTTTATGGGACCTGTTTGGAGTATTATGCAATCTTCAAGGAATACCATGCTGCGAGCAGCAAAGAGTGGGAGCGGAAGCCTCATTTTCACATTTGTCTGAAGCTGAACAGGCGGGGGAAAAGGATCAGAATCGCTCAAGCTTTGCGGGGAAATTCGATCTACGCACATTTGTCTTTACCGACCCGATTCTTGTGCTTCTGGCGCGTGATCGCGTATTGCTACGTGCCTAGCTGCCGGAAGCCTTTGTCGGAATTGGACCCTGACCCTCTCTTCAGTTCGAAATTTCCCATTGACCAGCTGGAGAAGAAATGTAAAGGCAAGTCGAAATCACACTTGCGTCCTTGGGACTTTTACCAAATCATCCGCAAGATTCCCTCCATCCAGACTTATGCTGATTGCGTCACTTGGGCACAGGAGCAGCAGCGCAAGGGCGCTCCACAATACATGGAGTTTATGGCCCGCCAAGGGTCGAAGATGGGACCTTTGTTCACATCCTGGCGACAGCTGATGGTTGGGAGATGCACACTGAAGTCTTTGCGTGAGGATCGATTAGCCATGTGGAATGAAGCATTGGCTTCGCCCTGTGTTTGCCCTACGCCAGATCGACTTCAAAACGGTTTGGATGATTTGCTGTCATTCCATGAGAAGGATGGAGAGCGCTTTTCTTTTTTGGTGCAGCGGATGATTCGGATTGGCACGGCTCTCAAGAGTGGCAATTTATTGGTATATGGTGCGTCCAACGCGGGCAAAACCTGCTTAACCCGGCCCTTGTTGTCTATCTTCAAGCACGAGGCTTTTGTGCGTCCTAATCGGAACGACACTTTCCCGCTGCAAGGGTTGGAGAACTATTTGGTGGCTTGTTGGCAGGATTGGAGGCACACCCTGTCCCCGATAGGGTGGGACACGATCCTGCTTCTTCTGGAAGGAGAAAGTGTGCAGGCCGCAGTGAAAGGAGGAGCCTCAGTCACAGTTGAGACTCCGCCACCTTTCATCATAACTGCCCAGGAAAAAATCATTCCTTTGTCGTCGAAAGGAGTTCCAGACCAAGCAGAAGCTGAGGCCTTTCAGAACCGATTTTGCCTTCGATGGCACTTGCGGAAGGCGCTGCCAAAGAGCCAGCAGGATCCTCAGATGAAACTTGCAATGAGATGCGGGAGCTGCTATTCGAAGTGGATTGATCGAAATGCGGCAGCTTACAAACTCAGAGCTCCGGATATGGAAGAGCAGGTCATTGAGATGGAACGAGCTATCCAGGGTGAGCCGGCACAGCTTGAGCAACCTGCCAGGCTGCCCATTGAGGTCAGTGCTGCGGAGGCACCAGTGCTTGCTGACCACCCTGCTTCTTCGTCAGACAGAAATTCTGCGCTCCCATTTTCTTTCGAGCCAGACCATGTGACAGCAGTGGACATGGCAGCGTCCATGATTGGCGAGGAGGTCGATTCTTCAGTTGCAGCAATCTGGAATGCCCTTTGACCCCGAGTCGAAACATGGATGTTCAGGAAGTTGAGCCTTGGACCCCAGATGGATCGCCGCCTGTGGTCACTCAAGCCAACCTTGGACCTGGTTGGTCAGAAGTGACACCTCTTTTCAAGAGACGCCGTCAATAGGAGTTTGCCAGATGATAGAAAATTGGGCTGTCCAGCCAGACGTCAATGAATTTACACCTGTATGTTGCATTCACTGGGATAGAGCAATGCCATCAGACATACCGCTTGCATACTCACATGTTTTTTGAATCGTTGACGATGTTGGAAACTAGTGACCGCAAACAGTTTTCAAACTTGGACGTTTGGCGACAGAATGAAAATAGTGATTCTGGTTCTGCCAGGTTTCTCCATTCGGGCACTCCAGCCATCGCTTGCAAGGAGCGACCGCGCCAAACATCTCTTGGAGAGAACATTTCTCATCATTATCTTTTGGCATCCACTAACAACGCACCAACGGCAAACCGATTATGACCCTTCCTATCAGTTTTCAAACCCAGACATGCGGCAAACGGTTGTCACCGCAACATGGAGAGAGTGAACTTGCCAAGCACTCTTGGAACCCTGATTTCAATTCCAAAGCTTGAAGATGTGATCGCACCAGACAGTTTTTGGAGAAGACATGTGTTAGTAAAGTATCCCGGCGGGTTGTTTATCGAACCCGCGTTTTCAACGTTTGCGGTGTTCGTCATTGATTTCATACCACAAATCACAGTGGTTTTGCATGTCTCTCAAAGTTCAATTTCCTTAAAAAGTACGCGCGTACTTTTACTGGATATGTAAAAAAGCTCAGCGGCACTCTCTTTTTTTCTGCGCTAAGTGTTCTTCACAATTTCTGCAGTGAGCTTGCAGAGGTTTTTGTGGGAACTGTTTTCCCATCTCCACTGCCAAGCGCGAACATGCGTCCAAATCTTGCCATTGAGCAAGACTAACGTAGACTAACGTAGCATCATATATGTGAGGAAGTGCAAGACGATATACAGTAGCGTTGCATCATGTATGTGAGGAAGTGCAAGACGACGTACACTAGCGTAGCATCATATATTTGAGGAAGTGCAAGACGACGTACAGCAGCATAGCATCATGTATGTGAGGACGTGCAAGAAGACGTGCAGCAGCGTAGCATCATGCATGTGAGGAAGTGCAAAAAGACGTACAGCAGCGTAGCATCATGTATGTCAGGCAGTGCAAATGAACGTTATTACCCCACCCCACCCCGTTAACCCCATGAAAGACATAGAAACATGCAAAACGCTGGTTCGGTTTTCAACCCGTAGGCTAAAGTATGGATCACAAGGCTCTTGGGTCTAGCACGCTAGCATGAAAACTTTTCCCCGTGAATCCCGCCAGTCTGATCACCTCAGTTGGTAAACCACCATCGATTTTTTGGGAACAACCTTTGTGGTCCATGTGTCCAGTGGTATACGTTTGGAAATAGACAAAGTCGAGCCGCTTTTGACCTTGCCACGCGATCATGAAACCTTGACCTTTGGTGACGCGTTTTCGCAACAAAATGGAAGGAGTGGATAGATATGCGAATCAGGTTTGGAAAGTTTGGGTTTGCACAAATCATTTATAAAGTTCTCTTGATATTTTGACTCAAGTGCCTTGATCCAAAATAGCAGGATTTTTCTTGTTTCCTCACCCAGGGCCCGGGGGTGGTCTTGAACCTTGAAGGCTCAGTATGAGCTAGAGTCTGCGCTAGCAACGCAGTAATCAGCGAGTTTTGGGGGCCTCTGTGATACAGAGAGCTTTTGAGTATTCATTAGCGTTCTCGTGGTTACGAGAGATTTTTGTGAAATCAGGCTCATCCCTGGAAGGGCCAGGGACGAGGACTTGTGTGTGGTCAGACTCATCCATGGAGTGACCAGGGATGGATATGCCAGGGAACTGGCTACGCTGATCAGGCTGCGAGGCTGCAGCTACCCAAGGCAAAACCCGCAGAGGGCAAGTTCATGTGACTTAGCCACTTAGCCGTTGCCTCGGAAAGCTTCAGATGAGAGAGAAGAGCGTCTTCCTTGTCTCTGTAGTAGCCTGCTAGTGCGAAACTTTGTAAATGTGTTGTAACTCTGACTTCGCCCCCAGAGCTTCAAGGGATCATGTCAAACGCGTCTTGGAAACAGAATGCTTTGAAACTATCCATGCTGGGTCTATTTGCTGACATTTGCGGTAAACCTTGTTTTTTCTTAACGTTCGTATGCATTATTGCACGTCCGTAGTCGTAATTCGGCAACATTTGCGGAATTATAATTTTACCGCAACATGCGGTGAGCATTTTTCCGGATTCATTTTTGTTTGAAACTCCTCCACATTTGCTGTGCTTGTGATGTCAGTTGCTGCAGTTGCATGTTTGTATATATATATATAACGCGTGTTTCTGTATATTGGTTATATGTATACCGTGGCGATAGCCTCACGCTAAGTAGATGAATACATATACTTGGCGAGGTTTCGACTAAATTTGTAGAGCGGTTACGCGAGCGTAGGTTCCGTGTTTTTTCCTGGGAGGGTCTAGGGAGGGAATCTACTTACGCGACTAGCACATCACGGTTCATCACGTTTTGTCATGGTATTTTCGACGGGCTCACTGTTTTCAAAAAATGATTCGTCACGATTTGTCAAGATTTTGGCCTACATATCGATTCGCATGCGCATTTTCGAAACAAAGGATGTTTGCGCTTTTTCATCGATTTCCCACGCAATTCAGTGGATTTCCGACAGATTCCAACAAATGTCACCAAAATCAAATGTAGATGTAGCCGTATTTTTACGACATTGCTATTTTTGATCTAAGATTGCCGGCATCGATTCTCCGGGATTTATGTATCGATTTTGCTATTTTTTTACACATGATGTGGAAGTTATGCGCCGATCTAAGGGGCAGGTATTTTTCCATTTTTTTTGGACAGATGACATGGGAATAAATGATCAAATTTACACATGACATGGGACTCAGGATGTTATTGTCGATTTTGGATTCATTTTGGAAAACAATTTTTGGAGGTTCCATTTTTGGGGTGCCATCTGTGGCCCTGTCCGCCCAGACAATGGGACAGCAGGTCCCTGACCTAACGGGCAGGTATTTTTCAATTTTTTTTGACACATGACATGGGAATAAATGATCAAATTTACAAATGAGTTTGGACAGATACAATGGGAATAAATGATCAAATTTACACATGACATGGGACTCAGGATATTATTGTCGATTTTGGATTCATTTTGGAAAACAATTTTTGGAGGTTCCATTTTTGGGGTGCCATCTGTGGCCCTGTCCGCCCAGACAATGGGACAGCAGGTCCCTGACCTAACGGGCAGGTATTTTTCAATTTTTTGACACATGACATGGGAATAAATGATCAAATTTACACATGAGATGGGACTCAAGGTATTATTGTCGGTTTTGGATTCATTTTGTTTTTTTTTGTGGGGGGGTTCCATTTTTGGGGTGCCATCTGTAATTTTACTGCCCAAGATGGCACCTGAAAAAAATGGCGCCAGAAAAAAAATCTACTATCTGGGCGTATATTGGGGAAGATGGCGCCTCAAGAATGGCGATTTGGTTTCAGAAAAAAACACTGGGACTTCTGTCCTACTGTCCGGACGTATATTGGGGAAGATTGCGCCCAAAGAATGGGCATTTGGTTTCAGAAAAAATTGTCAGGCATTTCTGTCCTACAATCTGGGCGTATATTGGGGAAGATGGCGCCCCAAGAATGGACATTTGGTTTCAGGACAATTTTCAGGGACCTGCTGTCCCACTGTCTGGGCGGATAAGGCCACAAATGGCACCCCAAAAATGGACGTGTTGTGGCAGGACATCTTTCAGGGACTTCTGTCCCATTCTCTGGACACACATGGTTCCAAAAATGGTTTTCCAAAAAGAGATTGACCAAATGGGAGGAGCAACTGAGCACTTTTTTGAGAACAGAAAACTTAAATTTATTTTCCGTCTTTAGTACGTACTGGGACAGTGTGCTCATGTTTTTGTTGCCCTTCCGGGTGCTCGCAGGTTGGGCAGGGTATTTTGTTTGTTTTAGTTTGGTCTCATCCTTTTGTTTGGTAGTCACTTGGTTTTTCCTCTGCGGATTTCTGCCAAAGATGGCGCCCGAAAAAATTGACAATTTTGTACCAGAAAACTTTCAGGGATTTTTGTCCCACTATCTGGGCGTATTTGTGCCAGGGACTTCTGTCCCACTATCTGGACGTATATTGCCAACAGGAAAATTTTTAGAGATTTTTGTCCCACTATACTGCCAAAGATGGCGCCCGAAAAAATTGACAATTTTGTACCAGAAAACTTTCAGGGATTTTTGTTCCACTATCTGGGCGTATTTGTGCCAGGGACTTCTGTCCCACTATTTGGACGTATATTGCCAACAGGAAAATTTTTAGAGATTTTTGTCCCACTATACTGCCAAAGATGGCGCCCGAAAAAATTGACAATTTTGTACCAGAAAACTTTCAGGGATTTTTGTTCCACTATCTGGGCGTATTTGTGCCAGGGACTTCTGTCCCACTATCTGGACGTATATAAGAATTTGGTTCCAGGAAAATTTTCAGAGATTTTGTGTCCCACTATACTGCCAAAGATGGTGCCCGAAAAAATTGACAATTTTGTACCAGAAAACTTTCAGGGATTTTTGTCCCACTATCTGGGCGTATTTGTGCCAGGGACTTCTGTCCCACTATCTGGACGTATATCGCTAAAGATGGCGCCGAAAAAATGGCCAATTTGGTTCCAGGAAAATTTTCAGAGATTTTTGTCCCACTATCTGGGCGTATATTGGGGAAGATGGCGTCCCAAGAATGGACATTTGGTTTTAAAAGGACTTTTTTCAGAAGCAGCCGCGGCTGCACTTTCTGTCGAGGAACTTCTCGAACATGGTAGATTGCAGCTACTTTGCTTTTGTTGACGCCTTCGCCGTTTTCGCCTTCTTCGTCCTGGACTTCGCCGCCGTCGCCGTCCTCATCCTGGACTTCCGCCGCCCGCCCTCGTCGTTTTCTTCCTGGACTTCGCCGCCGTCGCCGTCCTCATCCTGGACTTCGCCGCCCGCCTTCGTCGTCTTCTTCCTGGACTTCGCCGCGTTCGCCGCCTTCTTGCTGGACTTTGTCGTCTTCATGTGCCTTGCCTCGGGTGTTTGTGGGCGTCCGATCTGGACTGAGGAGCAAAAGGTCGAGACCGCATGGCTTTAATTTAATTGTTCTTGAGAAGGCTCACATGGAGTGGTGACAGCTTTGTTATCCAATACCAGCTGAAGGGAGTCAAAACAGATCGCTTGCGGCAAGAGAAGATTTGCCATTGGGTGCCCGTGTTGCGTCACTTTGGCCCTCACCATGTGCATGTGCGAGCTGAACATTTGTGGTTTGTTTTTGTCGTTTGTTGAGTTTGAATGGCCCAAACTGACACACGAAGACGCGTGCGTGGCATGGCTCCAAAAAGGAACACCGAGGCGAGATCACTTGGGTTGTGGCTTTCAATGATTGATCGGGTTGTCTTTAAAAGGTTGATTTTGAGGTCCTAGTTTTGGACCCTTGAAAACCAATGCAAAATGGAGACGCTTGTTGGGCCTCCCCGGTAATTAGGAGTGGGCGACGTTAATTGGGAGTAGCCGACGTTAAAGTTGCTTACGCACAGCCAGACCAGCCAGATTGCGCGTAAGGACCCCGGGGGTTGCGTTAGCGGGCTGCGTGTAAGGACCCCGGGGGAACCCGGGGTCCTTACGCACAGCCAGACCAGCCAGGGCGCGTGTAAGGACCCCGGCGCCGCTACAACGCGCGCGTGTAAGTCGAACCATATATGATGCGAGGTCTCCAACCCCTCGGATCGAATCGTACTACTCTGGAAGTGATTATTCCCTCTCCAGAAGGGCTTACCCCTGAAAAATGGAAAGAAACAGCTACACTGTGCCCACTTGACTGGCCTTCCAATTACAGTCTTTTACTATTGTGGCATATGAATGGGAGCCTTCATCAAACAGAGGCGCGACTCAGGAAGCAACTGTCACACAGCCATATGTTTGCTGAGTGGACAGTCCATCTCGACAGATTCGCGGAGCGAGTTTTATTCCAGCAGCCAGCAGTTTATATAGCGGAACATGCCTTGCAAACCAACCTGCGGGAACGAAACTTACCAGACAGGCGAGTCCGCAGGAGGGTCCCTCCTGAGGATCTGGACGAACATCGCAGGGCGCTCAGAGCGCTTCATCAGCGTGCCACTGCCCAGGAAGCAGTGAACCCAGTTTCATTTGGGCTCACCAATGAATGGTATGATACCATTATAGCAGACAAAAAACACCATCTGGAACATTTCACGAGAGGTATGACATGATCCCCAAGCTCAACCCCCTAGTATCACACTGTCCTTCGTGTGTCCACCCTCTCTCCCCCCTCCTCTTCTCTCTTTTCTGTTTCACTCCGGATTTTCACCCATTAGTTGGCTTTTGTTTCATCAATCACGGTGGTGGAAGATGACTTTCGTGTCTAACAGGTTCATTTGTCACATCTTCTTCAGTGAACTGTTCATACCCAGTGTGTCTGTCCAAAGACGTGACAGGTGCACTGGTATGCAGCAGGAGACACAGCTTCCCCATTTATAATTGTTAGGTTCCTCATGCGACACATGCCTGGCTCCAACCAACCCAGATCTCTCCAGCAGTTGTGAGCCACAGTTGGCTTTGTGTGCGAGTGCCAGCTTAGGCTTAACAGATCGGGCCCATGGCTCCGTTAATACCTGTTTTCTCAATGGGCTGTCCCGTCGAGAGCTTAGCTTGTACTAAGGTTGCCTCTGCCATGAAGCCAGTGCACGCACTCGCTTTCTCGCAGTCTGTGCCTGACAATCATCGATGGGTACAGATGCTGTTGTTGTCCCCAGATGTTGTCTTGATGAGCCACCCACTCCCCCACCCTTTTCACCAACTAAGGCATTTGAATTCGCTGACTCATCCATAGATTTTGCCATCTGCAGAGCTACATTAGGTGTTGGTGCCTTTGTCTGTCTTTTTCTGTTTGTGGTTACTGTTCCCTGCCTGACGTGACCCTCACTCCCCCTCGGATGTTCCTCCTTGGCGCCTTGGTCCAGGTTTTACTGGTCCCTCCCTCTGGGTATCGTTGCTTCCGGCGACGGCCTTGTTGCCTTGCCTCTGTGCTTGGAGTGATTGCTGTGCATTGATTTCCCCTCTTCATTGTGTCTCATGGCATCAAAGGCCTCTGGCCCTGTGTGGGGATCTTTCCCTCTACACCATGTTTCCTGTGTTGTTGGAGTGCTGTGTGCACCCTCACTGAGGTATTCATCATAGTATGATCCTTGGCCCCTTCTTTGAACTCCGCTAAGGCACATTTGTACCCCTTCTGGTGCGGGTGTGTCCCTCTCCCTCTGTCCTCTGCTGCCTCCTGGCTCCTCTCCTCGTTCCTTCTGTGTGGCCGGTGTCGTTGTCCGTTTCAGTGCCTCTTGGCTTCCTACGATATGACAGCATCTGTGATGAATTACACATTTTGCCCTGCATGACCTACAGGCTGTCAATCCCTACCCCCCTTGAGGGGGGTATTGAGTCACATCACCACTGCGGCAGTATCTCACTACAGAGACTGGACTCCAACTTCACTTCTCATCATAGGACCAACGGTGACCATGAGACTGGCAACAGGTACGAGCTGTACTGTCAACTATTCCTGATTTGCCTACCTTTCAGAGAGCTGGAGCGACAGTCACGGATTACAGGCGATGAGATTCTGGGTGATCGTGCACTATATTTTTCGCTCTACCGCACTTAATTAGTTTGCATGTTTTTGATGATGATACAGTGGCTTACGTCACTGTATCCTTGGCAAATCTCAAGTTGGTTGTTTTTTTTTGTGTTTGGGCCCGGCCCCGTTCTTTGTTGCTTCGCTGTTTTGCTTTTTGGCGAAACGCAAATCTGGCTGGGGGATTTGCGGGTCGTTTTTGGTTGCGGTTTTTGGTTTGTGTTGAAGTGATGATTTGCCCGCGTTTTTGGACCACACGAGTCCTTTTTCTGAATGCTTTTCACCGCTTACGCTATTGTAAGGACCGTGCCTAGTGCGAATCGGCCAAACCGGAGGAAAAAAAAAAAACAACGCGCGCGTGTAAGGACCCCGGGGTGCATTCAACGCTGCGTGCCTGGGGTCCTTACACACAGCCAGACCAGCCAGGGTGCGTGTAAGGACCCCGGGTTTGCCCGGGGTCCTTACACGCACGCCGCTGCCGCAGCTCAGCCTTTGACCATGGTCTGTGAGGTTCAAGCCGGGGTCTCGGGCAAGATGTGGAAAAGCTAATAGAAACAGCAGCGGATTCTTTCCTGATAGTCGTAAGTATTGTGAGACACAACACATATTATTGACCTGCAATCAAAGTACGGTGAGTTAGGAAGCCATGGCATGAGGTGGAGTCGTGCTGGATGAAGTCCTTGACAAGAAGAAAAATCAAAAGCTCCAATGTGCAAAAAGATAAAGGTCCACCAGGAAAGCCAAGAAAGAAACCAGTTATCACCAAGGAAACTTTTGAAAAATGATGGGTCAAGTGCGCTCTTTGGCTGATGCCGCTGAGCTTGTGAAAAAAACAATGAACACTGGGTCCATCAGAGTGGCCAGTGATTGCACAGGTCTGGGTTCGGAAATTATTGCTCTGGCCTTGTTAGGTTTGCTGCCAAAATTGGAAAGTGTGTGCTGGTCAGAAACTGACGAAGACAAGAAAAAATTGTATCGATGTATCTGTGCACAGTTGAAGCACGAAGTTGGAACTTTGGAGATGGACATGACTGAACGGAGT
>CAMXCT020005463.1:0-16028 GCA_947184155.2 Cladocopium goreaui
GCAAAAAAAAGGTAAAGAAGGTTTTGTTTTCAACGGCCACACTCATCTAGGGGCCTGCCACCGCAAAACCGTCAAGAATAGGCAGCTTGCAGCTGTCACATTTTCACCTGGGAGCTTGCCACCGAAAAAAAAGTAAAGAAGGTTTAGTTTTCAACTGCCACACTCATCTGGGAGCCTGCCACCGCAAAAACGTCAAGAATAGGCAGCTTGCAGCTGTCACATTTTCACCTGGGAGCCTGCCACCGCCAAAAAAAAGAGCAAAGAAGGTTCATCTTTCAACCGCCACACTTATCTGGGAGCCTGCCACCGCAAAAACGTCAAGAATATCCAGCTTGCAGCTGTCACATTTTCACCTGGGAGCCTGCCACCGCAAAAAAAGGTAAAGAAGGTTTAGTTTTAAACTGCCACGCTCATCTGGGAGCCTGCCACCGCAAAAACGTCAAGCGTATCCAGCTTGCAGCTGTCACATTTTCGCTTGGGAGCCTGCCACCGCAAAAGAAAGGTCAAGAAGGTTCAGCTGGGAGCCTGCCACCGCAAAAAAATAAGAATATCCAGCTTGCAGCTGTCACATTTTCACTTGGGAGCCTGCCACCGCAAAAAAAAAAGGTCAAGAAATTTCAGTTTGCAACTGTCACGCTCATCTGGGCGCCTGCCACCCGAAAAAGGGAACAAATGTGCAGCTTGCAAGTGTCGCATTCTCATCTGGGAGCCTGCCACCGCCTAAACGTCAAGAATATCCAGTTTGCAGCTGTCACATTTTCGCCTGGGGGCCTGCCACCGCCAAAAAAAAAAGTAAAGAAGGTTAGCTTTCAACTTTCAACTACCACAGGCATCTGGGAGTCTGCCACCACAAAAAATGAACAAATGTGCAGCTTGCAAGTGTATCATCTGGGGGCCTGCCATCAAAAAAATGTCAAATCCAGATTGCAAAACAGAAGGTGGGATAGATTAGAACTTTTTTTTCACACAAAGGAAGATTGATATGATTTAAAAAAAACCTTATTCTATCCCACCTCGACAAAAGTTCATCTACCAGATTTCAGGAAACTGGGAATTTTTTGTGGTTTACTTCCAGGTGAGAATGCGACAGCTGCAAGTTGATTTTTCCTGTTATTTTTTTTCCGGTGGCAGGCTCCCAGGTGAAAATGTGACAGCTGCAAACTCGATATTATTGACGTTTTTGCGGTGGCAGGCTCCCAGGTGAGTGCGGCAGTTGAAAACTGAACCTTTTTAGATTTTTTTTGCGGTGGCAGGCTCCCAGGTGAAAATGTGACAGCTGCAAACTGGATATTTTTGACGTTTTTGCGGTAGCAGGCTGCAAATATGTAGAATCCCAAATAAGGATCTTTATGCTCGCGTGCGTGCAGTCTACTTACCGCGAAACAACGAGTTACACCTTACTACAACGTCTCCCCGTCAAAAACGTCGTAAACAACCAGCAAAACCGAAATCACATGGTTGCTTCCCTTGAAGCAAAACAAAGATGTCACATGTTGTGACTGCTTCTTACAAACAAAACAAACGAACTCACTCAAACTGATTTGTTTTGAGTTGGTTGGTTTGAAAAAAATTCTCGTGGTGAATAAGCCATGAAACAAAAAACGAATTCCGCTCATCCGGTGGTGACATTTCATGTCATGTTGAAAATGACGTAAGTTACTCATTTTCAGACAAACCTATATTATATATATATATATAAGTTACCGGCTAAGACGCCAAGTCTAGAAGTCATCCTTCCAAGTTACGCGCAGAAAAAAACGCATGTGAAAATAAAACCAAAAATAACATGTGACATGCGGACATGTGAAAAACTGCCGTCGACAAGTTGAAGCTGAAACACACTTGCACATTCAGTTTTCTTTTTCCTGTCAAAGCATGGGGAAAATCTTAAATTGTTCCAAGCTGGATCACACTGGCACGGTGACACAAAACCCACTTGAATCCAAACATTTCTTGAGAAAAAGAAATGAGTGACCCCGTTTGCATTACACATGTTAAATGACAAGCAACATTCATTGATCGTTGCACGTTTGTTTAAACTGACAGTTGGTGCATTCATGTTTGTGAATCAGCTCACAAGGTTGGAACATCTCCAACTGAACATCTGACATTTAAAATACAAGACGGAAACGCGATAGTTTCACGCCAGCTTCATGGATGATCGCTGTGTTCAAGCCGATCTAAGCGTCACGTGCTAGGTCCCAACAAAGAGCGGGAAATCAGACAGGGTGGCACACTCTGTTTCAGAAAGCCTGCCGGGTCTCCAAACCAAAGTCCAAATGGTCAAGCGCAACGCTTAACCTATCTATAAACCGCTATTGACAAGTCAACTGCAAACGTCCCCCAGCGTTTTGCGCGAGCCCGCGCAGGCGAAATGCACATGGACATGTGATAAGAGGCATTTCGTGTGGAAATTTGCAGGGAAAATGCCGGACCCGTATTCCAAGGCAAGCATTTTGTGCGAGCCTGCGCAGTCAAAATGCACATGGACATGTCACAAGAAGCATTTTGTGTTATGTCACCCACACATTACTACCACAATTTCAGCGTTGATGCAAACGTCGGGCAAATAAGACAACATGTCGGTGAAAATGGGCCACTCTTCAATGGTATCTCCCTGCCAAGTGGCTGCAAAAGTAGTTGCACTGCTGGCCCGCGCATCTGATTGACACCGGCACACAAGGGCATCTTCAGCCCTCAAAAGATGAAGGTCGAAACTGCCCGAAATAAAAAATCATCATTTGCACAATCTCCAATGATGTTTTGTTTTGTTCCACGTGAGAAGAGGAGGAAATAAGTAAATAAAGGGAAACGAGGACAAGCAAATGACCACATCAGAGTAGTGAGTCCGTGCACAGCAGACAAGCGTTACCGACCCGCTAAAACTTTACAACACTCAAAACTAGAAATGCTTCTGGAGGAAGTAAGCCAGGCCTCCGTTGTGATAGTGAATCCTGGTCGCTTCATGGGGCGGGATGCAACCTTGAAAGTCATTAACACCTTTTGTCATGCGCACTAACCGGCGCTAAGGTGAAGAAAACCAAAGCTTTGCTGTTCCCCAGCGGTGCGCACCAACTGGCGCCCCAGTGAAGAAACTACAATGTAGCCAAGGTTGAAAAGACTACACACTCGCCTGAGTTTGGCGTGCCATCAAAAAAACAAGTCCTCTTTGCTCAATCGCCCAGCTTTGGCGATGAGTCTCTTCTGCTTTTTGCTTTCGCTTTTCAGCGCTTTGCTGACGTCTTTCAGCGAAGCTTTCAACTTCTGCCTTCTCCGCTTAAGGTCGCCCAGCACGTCAGTCATAGTAGTAGAGATCACAGGCGCAGCCACGGAGGAGGTCACAGCTGCACCGTCAGCCATAGAGCCCATAGAGGTCGCAGCTGCCAAATCATGCGCGCCGTCAGCCATGGAGCCTATGGAGGTCACAGTGGGGTCACTACTGGCGCAACAGCAGGGTTTTTCGTCTCTACAAATTCAATCAGAGCCGTTGAACAGGCATGCAAAGTTAGCCAGCGCAGCTGTTTCCACACTGAACAAATGCTGGTCAGGCACCAGCAAAACGGCTCCATGTTTTGAACTGTCTGACGGTCCTTTTTTCAGACCTCCGCAACGTTCTGTCATTGTAATCCGACTGTAATGCGCCCCAAGCAATCTTCTGTGTCTTCGGTGGGGGATCCATCAGCATAAAAATGGCCATTAAGGAAACCTGTGCTTGGTTGTGCAACTATGGCTACTGCAGCAGTACCTCCTGCCGAGTTAGCTGTGGTTTCTACGAAGTGCTTGGGAGAAGTTCTTTTTCATAGTAGATCTGTTGAGGTTGTTCTTCTGGTCAGTGGCCGTTGTCATGACAAAGAGGCCGTCGGAAAAGTTGGTGCTGCCTTGGAGATCTCGGATGACATAGTATGTTGAGGTCAGCTGCAACAAGCCCGTTGATCTTTGTCTCAGTGTCCCATAGTACAAACTGGAATCCTGGTGGTCGGTTGGAGATGCCTCCAGATGCGAAGCTGCCAAGTTTCCATAGGTGATTTATTTCTCGGCATAGGTCAGGGTATCTCACCGCCACCACTGAGTAGGACGTAACTGGGCTGACGCGCAAACTCGAGGGAAGCATGAGCCCCATGCGCGTCACTGACACCTGCTGTGTGACAGTTTACAAGGGAGGCCCCCACCGCGTCTCCAAAAAGTCTGCCGATTTCAGGTGCCGAAAACGAACCCTCTGGACATGGCGAGGTGCTGCTCCTATAGTAATAGAAAGATCAGAAAATCTGGAAACACTTCCCCTGTACATTGCCAAAGTTGAAGGGTGCAAAGGTGCAACTTTTTCAGGGTAGGAAACAGAATCTATATAGTTTCTTATTCACACTTCAAAAGTTGCACCTTTGCACCCTAATTTTTCTCTATCTATTTTTTGGACGCGAAATAAAAGAAATTAACCATGCTGTTGCTCCACCCAAAGTGGTTTGACTAGAGCCTTGTCTGCTACAATTTCTCAAATTTGTCCAAAATTGCCAAAATTGCCTAAATGGGCCAAAAACGGCCAAATTTGCCAAAAATGCCGAAAATGCCTAAATTTGCCAAAACCGCCAAATTTGCCCAAAATCCACCAAAATTGCCAGAAATTGCAAAAATTGCCTAAATGGCCAAAAAAATCCAAATTTTGCCAAAGGGCCAAATTTGCCTTCAAAATCCCCTTAAAATTTCACCAAAATTGGGAAAATCTCCGAAATTGCCAAAAATTGCCAAATTTGTCTGAAATTGCCAAAATTGCCTAAGTGGGCCAAAAACGGCCAAATTGGCCAAAAATGCCGAAAATGCCTAAATGCCAAAACCGCCAAATTTACCCAAAATCCACCAAAATTGCCAAAATTGCCAAAATGGCCCAAATGGCCAAAAAAATCCAAATTTTGCCAAAGGGCATTTTGCCAAAGGGCCAAATGTGCCTGCAAAATCCCTTAAAATTTGACCAAAATTGGGAAAATCCCAAAAATTGCCAAAAAGTGCTAATTTTGCCAAATTTGTCCAAAATTGCCCAAGTGGGCCAAAAACGGCCAAATTGGCCAAAAATGCCGAAAATGCCAAATTTTGGCACGTTCCCCCGCACCCCCTCCACACAATGATTCAGCAAAGTAGGGATCGGTCTGTGCAGCATCTGCACACACAGATTCTGTGAATAGCAACTAGCTGCTTCATAAAAGTGTCTTCACTTTGCAGAAGCTTGCGTTTTTAAATCTTTGTTTTGGGGGGGCAGGGGGGATGTCGGGCCTGTCACGTGCACTTGTGCCAGCTCAGGAGTCCAAGAGGTGGTCGTTTGGATGGCTTTTGCTTCTGCCTGTCACTCCGAAGGGTCTATTTTTGGGCCCTAAAAGATAAGAAAAATTGGAGACGCAAATACGGGCCTCCCCAGTTCAAGAGTCCTGCCGCGGATGCTGTTTGTGTCAGTAGCTTCAAGCTTGACATTCTGCGCACATAGCAGCTTGCAAAACTTCAGCACATCTGACAAAATGAAGGGACCAAAAACAGGCCCGCCAGGAGGGACCACTTTCGATCCTGAGAGGGTCCACTTTTGGGTCCCTTCTGAAATATATTTGCTTTGCGCAAGGGTCCAAAACTGGGCCCTCAGCATTCTGAATCCGGTGCCTCCCTGGGGGCCTGTTTGACGTGCCATTTAAATACTCTCTTAAGGTGCGTTGTTGGAATCTAGCTACAAACATCAGCGTCACACATCATAGCAACTAGGTCAGCAACAAGGGCCTCGAACAAGGGAGGCCCCCACCGCGTCTCCAAAAAGTCTGCCGATTTCAGGTGCCGAAAACGAACCCTCTGGACATGGCGAGGTGCTGCTCCTATAGTAATAGAAAGATCAGAAAATCTGGAAACACTTCCCCTGTACATTGCCAAAGTTGAAGGGTGCAAAGGTGCAACTTTTTCAGGGTAGGAAACAGAATCTATATAGTTTCTTATTCACACTTCAAAAGTTGCACCTTTGCACCCTAATTTTTCTCTATCTATTTTTTGGACGCGAAATAAAAGAAATTAACCATGCTGTTGCTCCACCCAAAGTGGTTTGACTAGAGCCTTGTCTGCTACAATTTCTCAAATTTGTCCAAAATTGCCAAAATTGCCTAAATGGGCCAAAAACGGCCAAATTTGCCAAAAATGCCGAAAATGCCTAAATTTGCCAAAACCGCCAAATTTGCCCAAAATCCACCAAAATTGCCAGAAATTGCAAAAATTGCCTAAATGGCCAAAAAAAATCCAAATTTTGCCAAAGGGCCAAATTTGCCTTCAAAATCCCCTTAAAATTTCACCAAAATTGGGAAAATCTCCGAAATTGCCAAAAATTGCCAAATTTGTCTGAAATTGCCAAAATTGCCTAAGTGGGCCAAAAACGGCCAAATTGGCCAAAAATGCCGAAAATGCCTAAATGCCAAAACCGCCAAATTTACCCAAAATCCACCAAAATTGCCAAAATTGCCAAAAATGCCCAAATGGCCAAAAAAATCCAAATTTTGCCAAAGGGCATTTTGCCAAAGGGCCAAATGTGCCTGCAAAATCCCTTAAAATTTGACCAAACCCTTAAAATTTGACCAAAATTGGGAAAATCCCAAAAATTGCCAAAAAGTGCTAATTTTGCCAAATTTGTCCAAAATTGCCCAAGTGGGCCAAAAACGGCCAAATTGGCCAAAAATGCCGAAAATGCCAAAATTTTGGCACGTTCCCCCGCACCCCCTCCACACAATGATTCAGCAAAGTAGGGATCGGTCTGTGCAGCATCTGCACACACAGATTCTGTGAATAGCAACTAGCTGCTTCATAAAAGTGTCTTCACTTTGCAGAAGCTTGCGTTTTTAAATCTTTGTTTTGGGGGGGCAGGGGGGATGTCGGGCCTGTCACGTGCACTTGTGCCAGCTCAGGAGTCCAAGAGGTGGTCGTTTGGATGGCTTTTGCTTCTGCCTGTCACTCCGAAGGGTCTATTTTTGGGCCCTAAAAGATAAGAAAAATTGGAGACGCAAATACGGGCCTCCCCAGTAAGCGTCGACCAAGGGAAAATGTGACAATGTTCGCAGACATTTCAATTTTTTGCACCCCTCACAGCGTTGCGTGGGTTTGGTCATGCGCAACACATACGCAACATGCACGCAACATGGCGTGTTGCGCGCCACGCAACGCTGTAATTTACGATGTTTCGCGCTTTTTCCGCGCATTTTCGGGACAGCCAGTCTTTTAAATGAAGTTCTACCTTTTTTACATCCCGTGAGCGGAAGAAGCGCGAAACATCGTAAATTACAGCGTTGCGTGGCCGCGCAACACGCCATGTTGCGTGCATGTTGCGTATGTGTTGCGTATGACAAAACACACGCAACGCTGCAAATAGTGGACAAACTTCTACCTTATTCAAAATTACCAGCAAAACCGCCCAAACACTGTAAATGTCACAGACAGCCATAGAACCGTGCGAAGAAAAGCAAGCGAAACGTTGACGACTTTTTGCTGGTCGCGAAACATCAAAAGCTTCTCCAAGCACTCAGTACCGCCCGACTCCCGACAGAAAAGCTTTCAATCACAAGACTTTGAGATTTCAGATCCAACCCGCAAGGCACCCCCAAATGCGACCCCAACACCATGTCCAGCCACTAACTAACCCACCAGGACACGCCCAAGAGCCACATGAGCGATATCGCTGCAAGACAACAGACAACAACAAAACCTGCTGCAGCAACCCACCAACTGCTTGCAACCGAAACTACACTAGAAGCCTCACAGAAACCAAGTAAAACTGTTCAGCACAAAATGTTTATCTTCTATGGGCATTTTTCACTTTTCTGACGAAGCATTGAAAGGTGCAAGGAAGAGGCGCGGCAAACCACGACTTGACCAACACATGCGCAGCACCTTGAGGCGTTGCAGCGAGGTCCGCCAACCAAGAAGGCAATAAATAAGTAGCAAGAAAAGGCCGCAAGATTGAGCAAAATGAGGTTCCAAAACCAGGGTCTCAAAACAGGCAGTTTTGCGGTGACGCTTGGGCGTACCCCCATAGTACTTTGGGTAAGCAGGTTGAATAAACTGTTAGTGGCTTAATTGTTCGCACTGCAGCTTTTGTGGCTCCACTAGTTTTCATAGCTAGGTCAGCCAGACATCAATTCGCACACTAAGGTGATAGTCAAACCTTGATTGTTTTGTTTCCTACCTGGTTCACCTCCAACGCATTGGCCCTGCAAGGGGGAACCCTGACCCCGGGTGCCGGGTGTTCGGGGCTTCCCTAGCCCAGCTAATCCTGTTGGTATACTTTTGCACTCGCTGCCCGATAGCATTCACTATCTCGGCTGGTCACTTGGCACCTGACACCCGGGCACCGGTTGTTCAGGGTCAAGCTGGCGTCAACATGCTGCAACAGCTTATGATACCAAATAGGTTCATTTCATTGACGTCGCCTGACCCTGATGACTCAGATACAGACATCGAACCAGCAGAGCCAACCGCTCCAGATAACACAGTCGAGGATGTGTCAATGCACAGTGATACAGAATACTTTGACGCCCTCGAGACAGATGATGACGTTCCGTATTTCCAACAAGGGACTGAGCCTCCCCCAAAGGAGAAGTGGGAAATTGCCGCACCTATCGATTTCTTGAATGTCCAAGAGGTCACACAGTTAAGCCACCAGCTTGACCAACTGTTCCTCTCGCAAAAAGAAGTTGAGACCCCGCTCGGCATGGACGACATCAAACAAAGGTGGAAATGGGACGATGTAGGCTCCTGTCGAATGCCTCGGTCACCCCTGACATACCCTGCACTCATGGTGGACGAAGGGAACGGCATCCAACGCCCCGCAGCCAGCCAGGTCCATCATAGAACGCTCTTCCAGTGGATAACAGATGATCTCTCATGGTTACCCCAGTATGCCACCGTTTATGTTTATGTGGACAACCGTAAACTGTCAGGCACTGATCCTCCAGCCTACTGGCCACATTTCGCACCCTGGATCAAAGGCCGATGTACAGTGACTGGCCCCTAGCGGGAGAAAACTACTGCGATCCATTTTCCCATTCATGCTGACACAGGTTTGCATCAGGTCCATTATACCTGGGCTGGTGCTGCAGCTCTGGAGGCGCTGTGTTTAATGTTCCCCACTATGAATTTTGCTCTCATCGACTCTGACTGCGTGCAGACCTCATTGTTCGAAATAGCCGAGCTAGTCAATCTTATGACGGATAAGCCGAGTAGGGGGGTGAGAAGCTCCCCTCATTGCTTCCGCAAGGTCTTCTGGCACAGCGGTTGTTGCTAGGAAACTGGCTCTGCTATCCTGGAGTGCGGTAACCCAGTCATCTGCTGTGCGGTTGGCAGGGTGGGCTATTCGTCGTGCCTTTAGGGCGGGTACAGCACTCGGAGAGGAGCTTTGGGCAGGGGCCGGTGGCATGCATGCTTCCGGGGTTGCTTGGGCCATTTCTACATCAGTTGCCTCGGTCGGGATGTGCCCTGTCACAATGATCAAGCCGGCATTAAGTTCGGCTTTGGCTTCTGTGGCAAGGAGTACTGCTGGAGGGCACTGGTTGGAGCTGGCCATTGTGTTATGTTGCATTGCTGCGGCTCTGCTTGCTGTAGGGCTAGAACCCCACTTGACTGGACACATACATGGGCAATGTTGGGCGAATGGGCGGGAGCCATTGCATTCCCCATGCCGGAACGAGGAGAATGGCCACACCACGGAGATGGCCGATACCTCAGACCGGACTTTGTAGAGCGGACCCCGCCATTCCTTACCTGGGCACGCCCCATTTTCGAACAAGGTGCACTCTCCCCTATGTCAGTTTTCCCAGCCGACTTCCCCATACTCTGTCTTCCAGGAGACAAATTGTTCCAAAGCAAGGAGTTAACCATAGGGTATAGCCTGCCGCCAATAGTGCACGCCTTCCATGGGAGCAAAGTAGGCCTAGGACAACAACTCCAACAGTGGCTAAGCAAAGGGCTGCAACCGCTTGCTGTGTCGCTCATAGGAGTCGACGAGGCACCACCTTTATGGACACACCCCACAGGCTGCGATTTTGTTAGAGCTCCCCAGTGCTCCAATCCTCCCTCTGCTGGAAGCGCTGCAACGGCGACTGGAAACCGACCCCAGCAACGCAGAACTAGCAATCAACGAAGTGCTTGCCAGCCATACTGACCCCCAATACACTGGTTGGAAAATCACAGTTATGGATAACACCTCCTGGCAACTCAATGACGCTGGCCCAGGGTCCCTGGAAGTTCAGTGCACTAGGTTGGGTGGAGGAGAACTTGATGAAGACTGGGACGTACTGCTAGCCTGCAAAAAGGAAGCACATGTTTACGGGCCATCCCTTAGCAAACAGGACGACTAGAATGCTGGCACAGTAGCAGGCACTGCTCACACACAAGAATACTTGCTCCTGCACAACGCCATGTTTCCCATAGGTGCACACTTCTGGTGCCGCGTCTTAGGAATGCCCAGTGCGAACCAATTGCAAGCGCAGATCATCAGTCGGACCATGAAAACTGTTGCGCTTCTGTCCCATCATCCCAGCACACAGAAAACCGCTGTGGCCCGGGTACATACATGGCCTGCGACTTTTCACTAAGTTACTAGTTGCACATCCGCCAGAGTATGTCTGCCTTCTGAAATCCGCCCAGTAGATGTTCTGAGATTAACAGGATACATGGTAGGCTCCATCTACATTCGAGGCACAGCGCTGGCTCGTGTGCAGAAATGGTATGGGAAACCATCCTCTCAGAATTCCCAGACGTTGGTGGCAAAACCGTGCCAGCAACCATTGCGCTACCACCATCGCTGCTCACGACATGCAATTTCTCTCAGCTGAGAGAGATCCACCTCATTCACCATGCAGATGACAGGCTCTGCGTGTGGAACCCGTCGAACCATGACATCAAGCTGCTCAGGCAACGGGGCTTTAAAATTACGCATATCACAGGATGGAGAGCGTACCTCGGTACTGCGCAACATAACTACTCGCATTGGACAAGAGTTGCCCTCCCAGAAGGATGACCAGATTGGTCAAGTTCTGCAGATTGAGATCTGTCAGCAATATTGTCTACCCTATCACCTCCCGCCTCAACAGATCTGTTTCACCCATAAACTGGAATCTGTCACGTCACGGTTTTGTGGCCTTGTGGCTGTTTTTCTTTTGTGTGGTTTTTGTTTGTTGCTTGTGTTTGTTTTGGTGTTTTTGCTTTGGTTTGGTTCTTTGTTTTTCGGTTGTGGTTTTCCGTTTTGAACCCTGGAACGTGACAAGCTTTGGACTATGTATCGGTCCTCTTCCAGTTTACTTTTGCGGCCACTACAGCATCGGCCCCTGTGCGAATTAAATAATTAATCTCATGTGCAACAGGCTTGAATAGCTGTTAAACGACCTGGCGGAAGCCACATGGCGTTGGACGGAAAAAAAGCAATATTGTCTACCCTGCCGCACCCTGTGGCTCAAACCACCTTCCCATTTGCAGGGTTCCCACTCCTCTGACTAAAGACTGTCAGGGGAGTACCCTCTCTCCATTTTACTTTCCCTCTCTTCGCCTTATTCATCGTTTCTCTCCCTTTGGCTGTCTCCTTTTCTGCTACCCCATCTGCATCGTCACTGTCTGTACTCAAGTGTGCTCCCTGGTCCGTCTCTGTCCGTCATTTGTGACGACTTCCTCTTTCTCCCTTCCTGCTCTCTGTCTCTTCTCCCCCATACCCTTGTGCACTCCGGAGGGCAGTCATGGCGCACTGGATTGGTGACAAGGTCACCCTGAAGGCAGGCCCACTGACTAGGCCTGACCAAGAAGGCCCAGCTGGAGGCAATAATGATACTGAGGCTCACGGTGAATCCCAGAGACCTGGGTACAAAGAGTCCTACATTACGGAATACGATGGGATCCAGGTCTATCGGCAGCAGGGCTTTTATGAGCACGCCAAGCAGCTCCTTGCGTGGTCTTTCTATGAATATAGAATGTGCATCAATGGAGAATGCTGGAATATTATCCTCAATGACGACATGAAGAGCCCGCCGGACTGGGCCTACCCAGGGTCCAGCTCCGCCAAATTGTCGCATGATTTCTGTCACATGGATACTGAGGCCAGTGATGACGACTATACCAACTTTTGGTTTGTGGAAATGGGAGGCCGACAGATATGGCCCTTCTATGCTACAGAGTCCTTTCAGGAAGATCTATGGATTTGGGCTAGCCCCAGAAGATTTGCAGTCATCACGAACCACCAACACAATGAGAAATTGAATCATTTCTATGTTGACAGGATGCATGAACATAATATCCTGGCAAATCGCACACCGTGCTGGCCCTTCACTGAACTGACCAATAGCTCAGGCAAGTTGACGGACAAAACCATCGCCCTGAACAGAGAATCCCGCTGTAGCTCAGCAGTTCACGAAACTTTCAAGACTGGCTTTGAACACAAGAGTGCCATGAAGCCTATGCCGCGTAGAGAAGAGAACTTACATGGCAAGAGAAAGTACTCGGACCCCTCGGGACAGACGAGTACCCAACAGTTTGACCCATCCGGGAACTACAGTGCCCGTGATCTGCAGAAACTCAATGCGACCTTTGCCGATCAGTCTGAGACTAAATCAGCCGCAACAGTGCCAACCCATACAACCAGCAAAGTCACGATGTGGCGACATGGTGAAGTACCGCCACTAGGACCTGCAGCTGAGGGCCGGGCCCGGGCTGCTAAACAGCTGGCGTATGCACGCACTCTATTAAATGCTGTAATGGAAGCAGCCACCCAAATGGAAGAAGTAGTGAGCAATTTAGTGCAAATCGAGCAAGAACAAGCAACGGCTAAAGAGGAAGATTTAGGGCAAGCTGTTTCAGCTGCTCCAACCGAATCTTGCACAGAGCCAGCTACAGAGGGAAGTCAGAACTGAGTGCACATTAGATTGACATCTGCATGCTGTATAAAGTCCGAAGGAACCACAGCGAAGACTGTGGCCTTATTCTCACCCTGAGGATGCAGGACGTGAAAAGAAGGTAATTGCACTCGATGGTACGCCTACGGATGGATCAGTAAAAGTCAAGTAGAATACAATATATAAGAATGCATGATTAAACATTGTCTTGCGATATGTTATCCTTTGCATACATGCAGGATGTGTCTTTGTGAGCATGTGGCCATTTTGTCACGCTGCTCGGTGGAGTGCCTGCAACATTTGTGGCTCAAACAACAGCACTGTTTTGAGTATCAACACCCTTTCCTGGTACAAGCAAGTCTCTCACTAAATAGATTACCGTATCTGCTAGACTTGTGCTATCACCGACGGCTGCACCGCACGTGCCTGTGACATCTGACTGCTGTTACGCATAGATTGTGCTGTCTTGCATGTCAATGAGACCACGTGGCAAGGTTTTCTTGTTTGATCTGCGAAGCAATTCTGGCTCGAGTACAAATGGTCAGATCAGTTTTTGACTTTTATACTTCCAGGCATACCCCTCAGTATCCTTCCTCTCCCCTACCTAGACGAGGTTTGTGGTTGCAGTCATAAGTGTGAGGCCTCTCTGGCTAAAGACTGTCAGGGTTGCCTCCGCTTCATCTTACGGGGCAAGCATGCGACTCCGTGTGCGCCATGGAATCCTTGGCGAAACAGCCCTAACGATGGACGTCGTGGAACGGACAACTCTCGGATGGGACATTATGAAACAGACGGCGAATGTGCTTAGATTGGACTCACCCTTCCAAGAGGTCCTCTACGCAGACAGCTCGTCAGTGATCAAAATCGCCATTGAGGGCTGTCCAATTCGACACTGACACAAATGAGGCAGCATTATGCTATATAGTACAGTCATTGCAAGTCCCGTCAGCGCAGCAATATCAAGACCTTATAACTGCCATTGATCACAAAGATGTGATTGATGTAAGCTATCTTCTTGGCAAGGGCGTAGGCCTTATGGACGTGACGACTGAGGGAGGGCATGTCAGCACATTAGTAGCCTCTGCTATCCTACGAGACCACTCTGCTGATCCGTATGCTTACCAGCCTACTGCTGGCCACTGCTTCCCTCGACATGGGGCCAGTTTAACTTATCTACTGCTACAAGCCCAAGCTGACCCCAATATCATCCCGCCCAAAACGCAACCTACCACTATGTTGGAATTAGCAGTTGAGTTGGGCAGCTCGCAGCTTGTTCAAACTTTGCTTGAGGCTGGTGCCTCGGTGATGCCCGTGAAAGGAGCGCTACCACCCCTCTTCCTTGCTGTCCTCCATCGGCACAGGACAAATGTACAGCTGCTCCTAGATGCACAAGCGGACCCGTGGCAGGAGATTGAGATTGCCTCCGTGCTTTGCCATGCACTGCAATGGTACGGTCACCTTGCCCGTAACGAAGTCTTCAACGCTGTACAAGCTGCTGCTGCGCAGAGTGCTGAAGACACGGTCATTGACCTGCTACAGCAATTCTGTAGCGCAACAGACGTGATGAGACGTGAGCAATCTTCTTTGGCGCGAGTGAAACCCACAGCGTTGACAGATAGGGCCACCACTATCATGAATCAAACTGTGTGGAAATACCAACATATCGTTGACAAACAGTCTCGACAGATAAACTTCGCTACGGTTCGATGGCGCAGAATACTAGAAGGACTGTATTTACCAGTACGAATACGAAATGAGCTGCAATCACCCCCGGAGCTCAACCGGGAAGGAACATTCCTGCACCAAGTTGACTAATTGTGTGCTCCAGATGAACACCTTCCCAGTGAGAGGCTGGCACCAGATAAAGGCTGAATTCTGGCCTGCTTGTGACCCTGGGAAAACGAAAAAGCAGTACACATTAGTCGCATTCTCATTCAACCATGATGTCCTTCACTACGCAAGTATAGTGTGCTCTGTTACACGTAGCTGCCGCTCCATGCGATCCTATCGGCTCAAAGTGCGGCAGTAGACAGACCTGCTGCCTCAGCTTATTTCCAGAAAAGGGAAATATAGAGTGCCTCCTTACCTCGGTGAGGGATCGATATAGCAAACCCTTCCGTTGATTAGGCAAAGGGTATTACTACTGGCTTGCTTTGTCATACAACAGATCACACCTTGCTCTTTTGTGCATTGGGACCTTATTCCACGATAGTATCCCTCATTGCGTGATCTCCTTTCGCCTCATCTTTTCTCTCCTTTCCATTTGGTTTCTGGTTTTTCTGGCCAAAGACGTGCCAGGGCTACCAGCGCCTCTCTCCACCACCCCTCTCTTTCTTTTGCTCTCTCCTCTCCTCTTTTGTTCTTTGGCTCGTCCTTGTGGTCTGCTCCCTCCCTATCCCTCTCTTTCTCCTTTTCATTGTCGTGCCTGGATTCTCTGACTAAAGACTGTCAGGGCTTCCAGCCTCTCTTGTCCTTTCCTTCCCCCCTGATTTCACTTTTTCTCCCTCACTGCTCCCTCACTGCCTTGTGCGCCGCCTCTGCTGTGTTGTCGTACATTAATTTCTCGAGTGTTGGGTGATTTTCGATCCATTTTTCTCCTGTTAAGGTGCTTGAACTGCCTGGCCAAAGACGTGTCAGGTTTTTCAACACTCGCCCCCTCCCCCCTTGTTTCTTCGGTTTGTGTTGCTTTTGGCCTTTTCTGGCCGTTGTTTGTTTTGTCGGTCTTGCGTTAGTTCTTCCTTATTTGATCAATTTCGACTTTCGAGACTGACTGGAGTGCTTGAGTCTTCTGACCAAAGACGTGTCAGGATTCTCAACACCCCCCACCCTCCCCCTTAATAACTTTTACACCCAATTCTGCTACACAGGAACTGCACAGTGTGATGTCTCTGATTTCCAGGGAACAAGTTGTGAAATCCTGGTACGCGAAGAACCCTAACATCAGCTTCTTTGACTTGCTCTACGCACTTGAACAGCACAAGAGCATTTCTACTGAGTACGGGCTGAATGTATCAATTGAACAGCACTGGCGATTTGGTGACCCCCATAAGAAGACAGCTGAACCAGATCGCCATGACTATGAAATTGCAATGGTCAACGGGAGCGAAACCGTACCTGGACCTGACTGGCACAAGTTGTACCGATGGTTGG
>CAMXCT020005464.1:0-16017 GCA_947184155.2 Cladocopium goreaui
TTGCAACACATTCAGCAGAGCAAGGCACAACTTCAAACATGGCGGACCACGACCGCTACGGTCGGCTGCGTGGCCACTGGGGTTTCCATGGCTGCGTACACAAGACCAGGAAACAGCACAAACTGCGAATTTCTTTGTTTTCCAATGCCTGGAGGCTGCAAGACGAATGCATTTACAGAACAAATTTTTCTGGGGTGAGCATCCGGAAGATTTAGGCAAAACCAAGTCCGGGGACACACCAGCTTCAATTTGGCAGTTGCCAGTTGTGCGCGAACTGGCAGAGTTGACATCAGCAGCATGTTGGCCAATACATCAATGCATTTTCGGGGCACCTTCTTCAAAACCGACAAGGCTGATGTCTAACTTGCCCAGCTGCCTCCAGCATGGACAGCAATGGCCCACCTTTGATGAAAATGGCTTTTACAGCGGACCACTGGGAAGATGTCCGCATGAATTTCATGAACCTTTGTTGGGTTTCAATGTTCAGTTGCAGAAATGGAACACAGCAGATTCAGCAGCGTACCCAGCAGCCATGTGCCGAGACATTGCTCTGGATGTCATTTCTGCTTTACCACTTTGCATGGCGTTGCAGGGGGTACATGCTACAGTGGAACAACCCACTGCACCTTCCACAGTACAGCCCACAGCCACGTTGATTTCTTGTCCACCACCTGCAGGGCAACAACAACAGCAAGGAGAACGAGTGGAGGAGGTGAGATCCTCTTCATCTGAAAACCAAGTTACAGAGCAGCAAGAGACAGGGACCTTTGACATGAAGACTTCAGCGTGCATGGGCCAACCTATTGTGTGCCGCTATGAACACTGCAAGCGGGAGTTCACAGATGGGTTTGGACTTTGCTCCCCGGGACGATGGCTTCCGGGTGCTAGGAATAAACTTGCAGATGCTGAGGCCGTGAACCATGCACTGGAGGTACAGAGGTTATTACTGGACTTCTTGAAAGAAGAAGTTGGAGACTTGAGGACTGAAGCCTTTCGGCTGGCCCTGGGGCATCATCAATGCTCACCGTTTGACAAAGACAAGCTTCAGGACTTGAGGCGTAAGATCGCGGCTGTTTTGAGACCTGGCGAAGAGGGCCCCCTTTTGGAATGCCCGGCAAGGCAACCGTTCTTTCTGCACCTTTTAGCAGAATCCTTAAAGAAGTTGGGAGACCCGGACTGGGAGATTCTGGTACAGGGGGAGGAGTGCTTTGCGAAAGGCGTTCCAGTTGGGATGGAACAAGAACTTCCTAGGACACCTCAAGTTTTCAGGAAGCGAGAAAAGTTTCGGCAGCTTGACATCACAGAGTTCCAACCGGATATGAAAAACTACTCTACTGCAGAGATGTCTTCGGAGCAACTGGAAGACCACTTCCGGAAGGATGAGCAGATGGGGCGCATGATCCCAACTACACTGGCCGAAGCGAAGCAGGAGTTTGGCGAAGGAGCTGTCTTGGTGGCGGCTATGGGAGCGATACAGAAGCCCGACAACACTATACGACCATTGCATGATGGTACACATGGCATAAACTTGAATAACAAAATTCGAATTTTGGATAGACTGGAGGTGCCCGGCCCTGAGGAGGTCATTGAACTGGTTGCAATGGCGGCCGAGTCGAAGGAGTCGGCATTTTGCCTCTCAGCAGACATTGCCCAGGCACGCAGGTGCGTACTGGTCCGGAAGAAGGACTGGGGCAGACTGGCCTGCAGAGCCAGCACTGACTCTCGAACATTGTGGCTCAACTGTGTGGGAACGTTTGGAGTCTCAAGTGCTGCATACTGGTGGACGCGTTTGTTTGGTTGTGTGGGGCGCTGGGTTCTTAGGATTTTGGACAGACGCTGGTCGATGCAATTGGCATATGTGGACGATGTGCACATTTTGTGTTTGGGTCCGGAGAAGTTTACAACATTATGGTTGAGCATTTTGGCATATGAGGTCATGGGCACCCCCTTTTCATACCGGAAGTTCAAGGGTGGTCTGGCAGTGGAATACGTTGGATACCAATTGCAGTATGACCGGTGTGTGGCTGGCATTTCCGCCAAGCGCGCCGACTGGGTCATTCAGTGGATCAATGGCGTGGAACAGCAGGGCTGGATGGTGCTGGGTCGGTCCTTTGTGGAGTTTACCGGCCGCATGTCTTTCGTGGCTAGGGTTGTCACATGGCTCAAGCCTTTCCTTGCACCTTTGTTTTCTTGGTCGGCAGTTTTGGCACGAGGGACAGTGACTCGTGTTCCGGCTATGGTTTTCATCACACTGAGATTCTTGCGCGAGCAGCTACAGGTCCATGGACACTGGGTGAATGCAACGGCCCCGTGGACGGCCCCGAGGGAATCCTTCAGGACTGACGCAAAGTGCGAGAAAGGAAGGATCGTATTGGCTGGCTGGTGCACAAGCGCTGGCGTGGAGGACTTGAAACTGGCGAAGTGGTTTTGTCTGGAAGTGGGACCGGAACAGTTGCCAATGTTGTTCAAGGAAGATGGCTCTTCGCAATGGTGCTCCACGGCGGCTGAACTTTTGGCTTCTTACGTGGCGGCGCTAGCCTTTGGGCACCTTGGGCAGAAAGGGAAGGCCACGAATTTGAGGATGGCCATAACTGGTGGTACAGACAACAAGGCAAATCAAGGCTTGCAGGATAAGAACATGTCGACGAAGTGGCCTCTCCTTGCAGTTCACATGCAGGTCTCTTCGGAATTGCTTGCGGGGGGCACACGAATGAAACTGCGTTGGCGCCCCCGGGAGCAGAACGTCCCGGCAGATGCAATTACCAATGGAGACTTCAGCCTTTTCGATTTGAACAAAAGGGTTACCATTTCACTTGCGGATGTTCCGTTGGATTTCTTCAGAACCTTGTGCAAAGCGAGAGATGAGTTTGTTGAGCTGCGTGAAAGCCAGGTGGATCTGAAGTTAACGGAAGGCAAGCAGACAAAGCGTCAAAGGCTGTCGGCAAAGACAGCATGGTGATTGGGCATCCTGTCCCTAAAGAAGGGCGATCTCTGGACAGATGCAGTGCGATGTGAACAGTTTTACAATGCAATGACAATGCGTTTTACTTTGCCGATCTTTTCTGGTACAAATGCTTGAGCGAAAGTTTGAAACTTCCATATGTGCAGTTGGCCGCATTTTGGCCTTGAAGACAGAACCACGCAGAAGTGTGGCAGGATGTCCAACACCCCTGGTTTGAAAAAGAGGTGATTTGTGAAGCTTCAGCCGTTCAGAGTTCAGCATTTCATGTGATGTGTTTTACAGTGTTTGCATTCCACATTTCGGTCAGTTTCAGCTTCGACAGTTTTTGGCCTTTTGTGATTTCAGTTTTACAAGGGTTACATGTAACTAACCTTGCACACACACGCACGCGCTCACTAACCAACTGGTTTCCATCCCTTTCCTTGTAGACATCTTCTGGGGTCCCCTCCACGTAAGACAAGCTGCTTAGGCTTGCCTCAGTCGTTTGTCTGCAGGGGTGGGGTTGGTTGCGTCGTGCATGTGTGTGCCGGGTTGGTTCTTGCTGTTTGGATCGGTCTCTTGCCGCTATGCGACCTCTTTGTCTTCCCGCGGTGTTTCTGGGTGCTCCTTCCTTCCGCGATTGCTCCCGCACAACCTGGAAACAAATCAAACAGAAACGATTTGATTATTTGGAGTGGCCACTGTTTTAGCTGGTTTTCAAATCCTTCGAAGTCATTCAGCTGGATTCACTTTGGCAGATCATTTGGATTGTTTGGCAACTTTGTATTTGGTTTACTGCTTCCTGAGTTTTTCGATGGTTTTCAGTTTACAACACTTGGATGATGGCTCATCAAAGATCACCTTCGGAATACCTTATTTGTGGGAGACCAGGCTCAAAACTCAGTCTGAAATTTGGTACCCTCCCACCCTCACCTGGGAGATGGACAGATTACGTCAATGCCGTATTGACGTTTACTCTGAAAATCAGTTGAACCGCTACGAACAGCTCTTTGAACTACGACTCACAAGTGTCGTCCTTGGTTTGGGTGTACGGCAGAGCATACAATTCGTCACTTACTTCACTGTTCAGGACCTTTGCATCTTCCGATGCACCTGTTTTGCTATTGCAGTGGATCTGCACGACACCCTGGAAGACTTGACGGAAGCTCCCTACAACAATCTGGCGATCTCTGGACAGATGCAGTGCGATGTGAACAGTTTTACAATGCAATGACAATGCGTTTTACTTTGCCGATCTTTTCTGGTACAAATGCTTGAGCGAAAGTTTGAAACTTCCATATGTGCAGTTGGCCGCATTTTGGCCTTGAAGACAGAACCACGCAGAAGTGTGGCAGGATGTCCAACACCCCTGGTTTCAAAAAGAGGTGATTTGTGAAGCTTCAGCCGTTCAGAGTTCAGCATTTCATGTGATGTGTTTTACAGTGTTTGCATTCCACATTTCGGTCAGTTTCAGCTTCGACAGTTTTTGGCCTTTTGTGATTTCAGTTTTACAAGGGTTACATGTAACTAACCTTGCACACACACGCACGCGCTCACTAACCAACTGGTTTCCATCCCTTTCCTTGTAGACATCTTCTGGGGTCCCCTCCACGTAAGACAATGAATGTAGGCACGGCTTGGCAGGTGATCTTGCCAACCAGCCTTCAAATGTTGACGTTGGTGTCTACTTCACCAAAGCTTGGAGCGAGCGTGGAAACTTTTATTACTTTTTCTGAGAATTTCAACCAGAGCTTGGAGCGAATGACCTTTCCGCAATCTGCTGCAAACATTGTGTATTTGTGCATGTATTACTCCGAGGGTTCTTGTCCTGTGTGTATATATGTTGACTGGCATGTTCGTGCATGTTATGTATTTGTGCATGTACTGGGCTGGGTGTGTTGTGCACAGTGTTGTGTTATCCCACTTAACTTGTTTTGGGTTTAAGGACGGAAACGGATACCGATACCCAATGTTTTCGTGTTTTTGTGTTTCATGATGGCGGGGAGTCATGGTCATGGTACGATGTAGGCTATGTAGGCTATAGATACGCAAGGTCAAACCTGAGTTTCTGAAGCGTGAGCTTAGGCTTAGGCATAGAATGCGAGCTGCCCAATTTGAAACAAACCAAAACCAACACTTGTGGTACCAAAACAGAGTGTTCAAGTTCAGTGTTTACAGATAATATTGAGGTATTTTTTTCATAAACTGGGATAAAACTTTAAAACCAAGATAAAAACAGGATGCTGATGTGGCCCCCTGCAGGCTGTGCAACATTTTTCAGATCAAACCTCATGTTTTTGTTCACTAAAACTCCGTGTTTCATGGTTTTTAGCATGTTTTTGCATTTTTTTTGTGGAATTGTTTCATGTTTTAGCTTCAAAACAGGGTGTGTTTACCAAATACTGAGGTAGGTCCAGGTAGGTTCCAAATTGGGAACCTTTTTTTCTATGCTTTAAACAGTACAAAAAATCATTTTTTGGCCTATATATTGTGAACTTTTAGAAGCTGGGATAAAACCAAGATAAAAACAGGATGCTGATGTGGCCTCCTGCAGTCTATGCCACATTTTTCAGATCAAATCTCATGGTTTTTGTTCAGTAAAACTCCGTTTTTCATGCTTTTGAGCATGTTTTTGTCTTTTTTGTGGCATTTTTTCATGTTTTGGCTTCAAAACAGGGTGTGTTTACCAAATATTGAGGTAGCTTCCAAGTTGGGAACCTTTTTTCTATGCTTTAAACAGTACAAAAAATCATTTTTTGGCCTATATAGTGTGATTTTTTAGAATCTGGGATAAAACCAAGATAAAAACAGGATGCTGATTTGGCCCCCTGCAGTCTATGCCACATTTTTCAGATCAAATCTCATGGTTTTTGTTCAGTAAAGCTCCGTTTTTCATGCTTTTGAGCATGTTTTTGTCTTTTTTGTGGCATTTTTTCATGTTTTGGCTTCAAAACAGGGTGTGTTTACCAAATATTGAGGTAGCTTCCAAGTTGGGTAGCATCTTTTCAAAACCTTAAATTCCTAAAAAAACTTTAAATTCTTTTTTAAAAATACTCAGCCCTTAAATCCCAGGACCCACGAAATTTAGCAACTTAACTACAGAGATTGGACTCCAACTTCACTCATCATCATAGGACCAACTGTGACAATGAGAATGGCAACTGATACGAGCTGTACTGTCAGCTATTCCTTCTTTGCCTACCTTTCAGAGAGCTGGAGTGACAGTCACGGTTGTATGGATGATTGGAATTGGGTGATCGTGTACTATATTTTTCGCTCTGCCGCACTTAATTAGTTTGCATGTTTTTGATGACGATACAGTGGCTTAGGTCACTGTATTCAAGGCAAATCTCAAGTTGTTTGGTTTGGTTCTTGTTTGGGCCCGGCCCCGCTCTTTGTTGCTTCGCTGTTTGCTTTATGGCGAAACGCAAATCTGGCTGGGGGATTTGCGGGTCGTTTTGGTTGCGTTTTTTTTGGTTTTTTGTTTGTGTTGATGTGATGATTTGCCCGCGTTTTTGGACCACACGAGTCCTTTTTCTAAATGCTTTTCACCGCTTACGCTATTGTAAGGACCGTGCCTAGTGCGAATCGGCCAAACCGGAGGGAAAAAAAAGGAAAAACATGGCCAGCGTATAGCGTATAGTTGGTTCAATTCGATAAAAAAACCCTACTAAAAAAATCTTTCTTAGAAT
The DNA here is from genome assembly GCA_947184155.2 of Cladocopium goreaui. Taxonomy (NCBI): domain Eukaryota; class Dinophyceae; order Suessiales; family Symbiodiniaceae; genus Cladocopium; species Cladocopium goreaui. Next base: position 6,634 of record CAMXCT020005464.1, read on the forward strand.
GTGAGCTGACCGGCCAAAATGGATCTCACGCCACAGCGCGGAGCGTTTAGTAGGGTACTAAACCGTCTGGCCCGCAGCACCAAAATTGTGTTCTCGCCACAGCGCGGTGGGTTTAGTTGGGCTCTTTGTTTGCACGATTATTTTAGAGATTCAATTTTTTGCGTGACGGGCGCAGCACTTGAGACCCCCGTACGGCCATCTTAAAGGTTGAAGCGCGGCTGGATACTTTTATTTGACGCCTCCACATGGAGCAGTGGAAAGGCGGAAGCCGATGGTGCCAAGCATATATTGCCCTGTGCGTAGATCTCCTTCATTGGGGCCCAGATGAAAGATTTCCCTCATTTGCAGAGGAACCCAACAAAGCTATCTTTCGTTGCTTGCCCCGTCCATGGAACAAAGCTGAAAAAATTGCAGTAGTGACTCTTCCTCATCAATGTGGTTGGAAATCAACAGCGCTCTTGCAGCAGAAGGACAGCGCCCATCACAGTGGCAAGCCCAACCTGAAGCCTCCACCAAGACGAAAGATAAACGCGATCTTTGACTCTCAGCTATGTTGCTGTAGCTCCCCTTTTTTCTTCACTGGAAGATTGGACTATCTACACACACCGAAAGCCGGTGTGGCGCTCGGAGATTTATAGATGCTTCAAAAGCGGCTTGTGGTGTTCAGATTTACAGTTTCTGTGGAGAATCCCGACATCGGCATTCCCAAGAGTGCCTCCTGCAAAGGGGAATCGTCGATGTTTGCGCTTCCAGACTCCAGACTTGCAGTTGCAAATCCAAGATGAGGATTTGACGTATGTTTAAATCCCCGCGCCCCATCTTCAATGTTGGACGGAAGCTTAAATGTTGCAGTTTCACCTTTTGAACTGATAGCCATCAAAAAGAAATTTTGCCTCAGGTCACATCCTCAAATTAGAATTCACTTCTTAGTTGCAATAGCATCAACACATCCTCAACATTGACAATGGGGTCGCAGGGGTTCAGTTTGTGGTTGGCCCTTGTGGGGGCCATGCAAGGAAAGATGGCCCTACTGGGTTCTCAAGCGCGCGCCTGCAGCGCTTCAACCTTTACGATGGCCGCACGGAGTTCTCAAGCGCTGCACCTGCCGCGCTTCAACTTTTAAGACGGCCGTACAGGGTTCTCAAGCGCTGCGCCTGCCGCGCTTCAACCTTTTAGATGGCCGTACGGGGTTCTCAAGTGCTGCGCCCGTCACGCAAACAAATGGAATCTGTAAAATAATCGTACAAACAAAGAGCCCAACTAAACCCACCGCGCTGTGGCGAGAACACAATTTTGGTGTTGCGGGCCAGACGGTTTAGTACCCTACTAAACGCTCCGCGCTGTGGCGTGAGATCCATTTTGGCCGGTCAGCTTACATTCTAAGAAAGATTTTTTCAGTATAGTTTTTTTATCGAATTGAACCAACTATACGCTATACGCTGGCCATGTTTATCCGCAAATTTCCACGGTTTTCAGGGTATAGTAGGCCAAGTTCATCAACTATACGCTCCGCGCTGTGGGAAAACGCACATCCTAGCTTGGCGGCTGTTAGGCTGCTTTTAGCAACCGCTGGCGGCGCTTTGCTGCCGACTTCTGTTCTTTCTTGTTCTCCGCGATGGTCTCAAGAGGGCCAACATCAGAAAACAGTGACAAATTGCATCTGCAAGCCAAAGCAACACAGTTGAGATGCCTGTCGCAACGCTTTGTGCTGCTGCTTCAAGTGGTTCAGCTCGCGTGCCAGAACCTGCAATAGATTCCTCCACACATGTTGTTTCCTTTGTGACCCTAGAAACTAGGGCCATAAAGGACTTTGAACCTGCTGCCGCCAAAACCTTCCCCCATGGTACTAAGTACCGCCCTACTCCCGACAGAGAAGCTTTCAATCACAAGACTTTGAGACTTCAGATCCAACCCGCAAGGTACCCCCAAATGCGACCCCAACACCATGCCCAGCCACTAACTGACCCACCAGGACACGCCCAAGAGCCACATGAGCGATATCGCTGCAAGACAACAACAAAACCTACTGCAGCAACCCACCAACCGCCTGCAACCGAAACTGCACCACTAGAAGGCGCACAGGAACCAAGTAAAACTCTTGGATTGGGAGCCAGCGCAAGATGTATATCTTCTACGGGCATTTTTTTCACTTTTCTGACGAAGCAGTGAAAGGTGCAAGGAAGAGGCAGGCCTCGGTAAGCCTTGGAGCGCCTCGAATGCCAACAAACCTGCTTCATCATGGCTCCCAAAACAGGATCCAAAAAACTAGTAGTAACATGGCGGCCAGAAAGGGACCTCGACTGTACAAGAAACAAAGTGGGACGCAGAGAGAGAAAAAGCATGTATTAACACTTACGCTCATGCTAGCGCGTCGCAAATCTGCTTGCAAAACCTCTGCGGGCAGCAGCAAAATTCTCCGATGGCTGACCCCACTTTTGGGTCCAAATCTGGATCCCAAAACGGGGCCCAAGCAAAGACTTAAAAGAAGGAATGAAAATGTGATCCAATTCTGGACCCCATTTTGGGGTCCAGATTTGGACCCAAAAATGGGGTCAGCCATCGGAGAATTTCGCTGCTGCCCGCACATGTTGTGCAAGCAGATTTGCGACCCTGCAGCTTGAACATGAATGTCAACTCATACCTTTTTCTCTTTGTGCGTCCCAAGTCCGGTTGCTACTGTATGTGGTAGAAGCAGTGAGGCTTTTTGCGGTGGCTAACTTCGGAGATTGTGCAACTGTCTAAGATACAGCTTAACTGGCGGATTTGGCGGATGGCAGTTTCAAGGTCAGTGACCCTCTGAGCTGGGACGGATTGGATGCCATGGAGCTTCTGGCATGCTTTGTCGAGCAGTTTGGTGGCGGCATCGATTTCACTGGTGCAACCTGACACAGGTCAGCTGAGTGATTGATGTTGCTAAGCGATCGACTGCGGCATCTTTCATTGGAGTATATGTGATTCTTATTGGAGCAAGAGTGGACAGCGGCGTCCATTAGGAAGTCGTATCCAAACGGTTAGGGTGTTGGTTTGAAGTTCGGCAAACAGCGACGGGTTCCATGGCTTGATACTTTGACATCCTCCTACGCTGAAGATAACTAGTGTTTACTAGTGTCATTAATAACTCGTATCCCCCCTCCCCTCCAAATTAAATTCATACGTTCACTTGAATGTGTAGTATACCAGTAAAGTGACTTAGAATACTCACCACCTTCACTGGGCCTGAGTGCACTGGCCAAACATGTACCTCATGTTGGCCTGAAGCTCCTATGGTGTGAGGCACTGTGACCGTTTAATGCTGACAACCGTGAGGATCTCACGTTGTCCGCTGTGTATTTGGTTGCGCAGGGGGGCGTCTTACAGTGCTTTGGCGGCTGTGGCCTCCACAGAAGCTGCGCCGTCTCCGAGGGTGCTGGGTCATCGTTGACCTCTCACAAACCTGCCGTCTTCCATGTGAAAATTTCCGACATCCGTGAGATGAATCCATTGGTCTTTTCTGCATTAGCGATGGACAAGCTACAAGAAAATATGAAACTGGTTGCTGAGAGGATTGAAAAGGGGACACCTCCAGAGGCAGCTCCAGCATATGAAGCAGAGTTGCCCACCGTTGGCACCGATGACGCCGGCACCTGGCGTGAGTTTGAGCTCTGACCACCTCCCGCCTCCACCGGCAGTGCCACCAAGACCTGTGATTTCATTGCCACCGACGTTGCCGATGGCGAAGTTCGCGGGATACAGCCCGGCGAAGATGGGAGAAGCACCATGAGCTATCCCCTGGGCCTTGAGGTCAAAGACCTTAAATCCACACCTTGTCAGGTGATCGATGAGGTCATGGGGCATGTCAGATGTGTTTCACCTACTGCACGTCACGATCCATTGACGGGGACGGCAGCGTTCTCCCCTTTAGGGTATATGCAGATTCAGGGGACAAGAGAGTACCGTAGGGTATACCCCTGATGTTCATACCCGAGCAGAGTGCCAAAGGCACTGAAATTCGCCTGGTGTGACGACAAGAGAATAGTTGATTTTGTCAACTCGAGGTTCACTTGTTGTTTTCAGAAATGGCGGCATGGCTGAGCACAGGTACCAAGTTTGAGTTTAAAAGGGGGCAAGACACGCCGATTGACGCAGTAGACATAATTTTGTCTGCATGTTGTTTTGTTGGGTGTTTGAAGTTTGTTTTGTTGTCATATGTCTCTCAATGACGATGGCGAGAGCAACGTTCGTGAAGGCATTCAGAACTTGAAGTTGCTGACAGATCTGAGGGAGACATCATGAAGAAAAGTTGAAGTTGTTCCTGATTGGCTTGATTACGGTATTTCTTATGTTTGAGTTGTTGTGTGCATGATTTGAGTTTTGTTGCTTGAAACATGAAACTTGATGTTGTGAGTGTTTTCGCAAACATTTGGTATATTTATGTTGTCATGGCACATGATGAGAACCTGGGAAGAAACTCGGACGGAATCTGAGTTTAAGTAATCGGAGAAATCTTCCGGGGTATCTGATGCCATGATTGCAGACATATTGCACCCTCATGTCATGATATAGACTCAAACAAGACATATCACACCTCCGAGATCTTTAGGATGGATCAGACGTTGAAAGGGGGACGGCGATCTATGCTATGATGAAGCTGTGAGAGATGTTTTGTCAAAATGTCCCTCACCGCTTCCTCATTCCGTGCCAATCTTAGCTAGTCCTGACCCTGACTGTGAGAGATTTTCACTCAGAACATTTTTTCTTCATGAATTTGTTGTGCAGTGACTGCGAACTGTACTTCACTTGCCTTGAATTTGAGATGAGTTGCATGAGTGATATTATTTCACTTGCGTTTTCTTTTCATACGCCTACCTTCTACACGAAGGTGCGGATTAGCTGAAACAGTTGGCCTTTGTTTTCGCGTTGACTCCGATCGTGCGACGTTAGGTTTCGTCTTGGGTCTCGTGTGTGTGTGTGTTTGTGTGTTTGTTTTTGTTTTGTTGTGTTCTGTTGTTGTTTTGTTTGTTGTGGGAAGACAACAGCACTGTAGATATATCGTTATCGACGCCATGGTTTATCCGAGGAACTGGATTTTGGAAGACGAGCTTAGTACTGGAAAGACTTTAGGAGTCTTTGGACTGAGTCTGGTATTCCAACATCTGGCTTTTGCGACAGAGAAGATTTTGAATTTGGAAGTTACGACACTATGCATGAGTCGAACGAGATGAGTTTTGATGATGCGTTATCATCTACTTTGTGTTCTGGGAGACGTGTACTTCTTTGGATATCTTTTGATCATGGATATGATCTGGAACGTGAACATTTTTTCAGGTACGGGTACCTGGCAGTGATGTGAATGGATGAGATGTCATGTCGAAAGGGGGTATGGAAATTTGACACCCTGTGGGAGCACCCTTTGGGTAAGGGTGAAGCGACATGTCATTCATCATTGGTTGTATAGTTTGTGCACAGAGGATACGTGGAAGGCTACTACAAGAGTTCATGACGCGATGATACTGCAAGAGGTTATGGAAGATTGGTAGAGAACACTCTACTTATTGCGGAAGGAATCTTGTATGTGACCATCCTGTGTCACAATATTCTATTAGTCTTTGGACTTGTCATTTCTGACATCAGGATGATGTCATTGATCAGTGTTGACCAGTGATTGGGGTATATTGATCGGTTCTACATCTTATTCTGGATTCGACTTGAGTCTGGTACAGCTTATTGCTTGAGCTGAAGATACCTACATTGGTTTGACATCGAGACTACTTCTTGTGTCCACGACATTTCAGGACACTGAACATTGTGGAATTCATTCTCTCCAAGTGATGAGAACACAGCTAGAAACTCTTGGAGAAGAGTTTAGGCTAGCTGGAAATATCTGATGGAGAGAACCTACTATGCTTTGAGTTTGGACTATGAGATGCATTGGCATTGTGAGGACAATGACCACATTTGGGCATCTTATTTGTCTGAGAATTTTGTGATGAGATGTTTCGGTATTGTGAGGACAATACCTACATCATCGTCATCGTGACCTATGGATCATACACTTGATCTTATGGTGTGCATTTTATCGTTCCTGAGATGACTTTGGTTATCTCTATGAGGACGACATCGTTTTGAGAAGACTTTGGTCTACATTGTGGATTGGCTATTACAGTGGTCGAAAGACTTCAGCGATACAACTGTATTTGGCTGACCTACATTGATAATGTCGAATAGAACATTCTATTCTCCATTGAGATTTGAAACTGTGAGATGCTATCTCTATGTGGAAGACTGATTTGGAGAAAGAACTTTGTGTTCTGACTATGTTTTGTATCCAGAAGAAGGTTGTACAGACACCTTGTGTGAATCACTTCGTTCTTGAGAAGTTAGTCAGCTTGTGACTAATGAGCTGGCTATTCACGTTTGGATGAAAACCAGTTTGTTTTGAGAACTTTTGGAAGTGTTTCGATGATTTTGAATTCATCTAGTGAAATTGAGTTTTGTAGACTTCTAGCAGCTGGAATAGTTTCAACAAACCTTTATTTTGAAGAACTTGAGGTTTGTTAACTGGAAACCTGGAATCGAGTTTACCAGTTGAGACATCGGCTCGAAGGACTGGTGTCAGAAGTTCATTTAATGAACAGAAGCTGCTGTGTCACATAACTTGACATAAGACAGACCGACAGAGGGAACACTTTAGCTTCCTGTTTTGGTCTTGTTTGTTTCTTTGTTTGTTGTGTTTGTGTTTCCCTTTGACTGATCGTGTTGCGTCTGGAGCGAAAAGAAGGAGCGTGACGTCAGCATGTGGGAGTCGAGGGTGAAACAGTCCTTTTGACATGGTATTGCTTTAGTTTAATTAGGTTAGGGACTTACGCGCTGCGCTTGTGTTTGGTGTGCGTGGTTGACGTACGCGTCCGCCTGCGTAGTTCTGTAGGAATTTTGGAAGAAGCGTTGGATCTGACCGCAGATCTGTGCACGGCGCTTTTTCTACAGGTTGCGATCCCACTTCTCTGTGTCGTTTTTGTTTTGGTTTGTGGTTGTGTGTTTTTTGCCTGTTTTTGCCTTGTTGCTTTTGGTTTGCTTTCTTGTCTGTTTGCTTGTTGGGACAGTTTCTGGACTGCGTACTGGTCCACTACCAGCACTTTTGTGGCTTTCGACTAGTTGACAGCCCTGCATGTAAATTACAATTCAACTGTTTGCCGCGATTGAATGTGTGTAACGACCTGGCGGAAGCCATGAAGGCGTTGGACGGAAAAAAAAATGGGTCATCGTTGACCTCTGGGTTGATCATTTGCGCAATAACTGGGTGGTTCTGTTTGTCTTGCATGATCTTAGTAACGGCTTGGATGAAGGCATTGGGGGCTTCCACCAAAGCTTTTGCTTCCGCTAATGACCGATCTAACACAATGGCAATGAGCATTTCTCTCCCATCTTTCTTGATTAGGGCTGGTCTCCCAGCCTGCATCCGCTCAAGGATTGCGACTGCTTTGTTTTCACAGGTTCCCACTCTTCTATGGCTCGTTGTGCCAGTGATCCAGCTTGTGGTGGAACCATCGCACGCAACAAACTACAGATAGAGTTGTACAACTGCCTGGTGAGGGAAGACTTTGTCAGAGCGCGCTTGTTCCAGCAGGCACTGCTATTCTTCATAGATGTCTCCCATCAAGATAGACTTCTGAATCGACATGATCAGGTTCGTCTATTTACGTACCTGGGGGACCACCTCGAGAGCATGTCGGATGGTCTCCGTGGGGAAGATGAAGCTCGAGCCAACGACTATCTAGCCCTAGCTGGAAGGTTTCGTAGGGTGGCACTGATCTGAACCTGAAGGTCATGGAGGACGCGGTCAAAGAACACTGTGATCCTGTTTGACGACAATACATTGACCAGAGTGAACAACTGAGGATTCCCGGTCTTGTCGTGATGCAAAGCTGTAATGAAAGTTTGTGTTAGAGTTTAGGGAAGTAAATCTCGGTTGTATAGGTCGAGAACGGGTACAAAGTCACAAATGCCTATTCTCTTTCTGACACATCATACACCTCATGACTTACAGTGCTGTCAAGCAAACTGGACGAAACTAAGTTGTCATGAGGTTTTCGGTAGGCCCCTTATGTGAAAGAGGCAGATACGTTCCCGAATGTCGATCACGGAATACTGCTTCAGTTCCATGTTGAACCAAGTTCCGGATAAGCATGCAGCCGGAAATTTGGTGTTCATTTTTCATTCAGGTTCAAGTTCCGACAATCATGAAGTCAGGAAGTGAACATTCGTTTTTCTTTCAAAATCAATCCTCTGGCAATCATGCAGTCAGGAATTGGATGTTCTGAAGTGGCAACAACCGCGTAGTTCACAGTCAGGTTGATTTCTCCGACAATCATGCTGTCAAGAACCTGGAAGCCCACTTTCTTTTCATGTCACAGTTTCTGACAAACATGCAGTCAGGAATTAGTACTTGGGTTTTGCCAAAAAACCCATAATTTCAGGTTTCTGGGACCTGCGGCGTTTGATTGCCATGAGTCGTAAGTTTACAGGGAGGCCGCCACCTTTATCGACTCATCCAAGCGGCAAGTATTGGGGTAAACCTCCAGCTTTGGTGCCACCTGGACACAAAGGCAAAGGAAAAGGCGGCCGTATTGTCTTCTCCGCACCAGAGGAGTCCATTTGTGACACCATTGACCACAGCAATTTGCGGGGAATTTTGAGAGACCTTTGCTACTGGCAGAGCCACGTCACGACAGTGGAAGAGCTTGCTGGCAAAGTGACGTCTGCCGATTGGTACCCTTTGCTGTTGGGCAAACTTGCTGAGTCGGTCGTCGTAATATCAGGTGCTCCCAATGTCGGCAAATCCAGCCTAGCAGTTCACCTGGCCAAGACTTTGGGTTTGATGCGGACAAAGACTACGAGCAAAAATTTCTGGCTGTTTGCTCGTAGTGAAAGGCCGTATTTTTCCCTCTGGGTGTATTGCACCGATTCGTTCTGGAGTGAAGAGGAGCCATCGTGGCCTAGGATGCGACAATCTGTATCATCCATCACTTCGAGCGAAGAATTCGGCACTGGAGCAGTCATTCTCGAGGGTCACAGGATTTTTGCTTTTCCAGGTTATGCCGACTTGGCCACCACTATTGTTTACCTGGCGGCTACTGACAAGCTTTTGTTTGAGCGAGGAACAGAAGCAGGGTCAATTCGGAAGCACAAGCTTTTCTTGTCGAACGCACTAGACCAACTTCAAAAGCTCAACAAGATGATCATTCTGGAAGGCGAAAAATCGCAGGTCTATTTGGTGTGCCAGGCCTTACAAATCGCCCTCCTAGAGGACGCGAATTTGGACGCATCACATCTGTCGGCGGACATCGAACTCGACGGGAGGTGGACATTCTAAACTGCCTTATGTTTATACGCAGACCGGGCAAGTTA
>CAMXCT020005465.1:0-16010 GCA_947184155.2 Cladocopium goreaui
TTCGCCAATTTCCTCCACCCGGAGTTCTACGGCCATCCTATCATTTTGGAAACTGATCCGGACCAGGAGTTCTTGGGCTTTTGCATCGAGTTCGAGCCTTTTGCCCTCCGCTACAGCCCTCCACGCGACTTCAACCAGGTCATGGCGCCATTCTCCGCATCACCTTTGGCCGTCCAACTTTCAGGCTTTGTTTCACGATTATTTCTGGTCGCCAAATGTGCGCACCCCACACATGAACGGACACGAGGTTTTTCCAAAAGTCATTGCAAGGATCGGGTGGAATTTGTACCGATCCCGTTTCGGCGCGAGGGGGTCCGGGATCTCTTCTCTGCTGGCCAAGGCCCTGAATATCGGTCAAGGTAGGGTATGTGCACGTTTCCTATAATTGTTGGTAAAAATCCTGAACGGCTTGCCGCTGACGGCGGTTAATAAAAAGAACTTTTCCGGAATGCTCACAGGGAAGGAAACCGGGTATGCTGACATCTCAAAAATACCGTTGACCCTTATTTGCATCCTATTTGATGACGGGACAGTATGGGTCTTTTCCATCAGGCTTAGCCGCGTCAAACAGGTCGCTCCATTTACCTGTTGTACGCCATAACTCGAAAAAAGGCAGGAAACGCATAAATGTCATGGGCTTCCGTCCTATCCTCGTCTCCTACGACGTCAATTCCGATCCAAGAACCAGTGTTTCTTCAGTTTCTTCATGATGTTCACCATGCTTACCTTCTACTACATCGAGCAATGGCGCTACTACCACCCACACTCATTCCCAACATTGAACCTACTCCTCTTCCCAGTACAGACGTATGGAATCAACCTGATGGCCTACGACCACACTATTCGGACCAGACCAATGCCTTCATTGACAATGCCCCCATCCCATCGCCGGATCTGGAAGAAGAAGAGACACTTATGGATGAACTGGTGGAAACCCATCTTCCCGAGCCGCACCAACATGTTGCTGCTCCGCCTCCTGATGTTTTACCTGCACCTTCGAAGCTTTCTACTAGAACACCATCACCGCCAAGTCGCAAACAGAAAGCCAAATCCGCTCCAAAGGCTCCTGCCAAGCGTCGTCGCCGCCGTGACCAATCCCGATCCCGCTCCTCGAGCCCATTGTCACTCTGGACCTCTGAAGACAAACAGAAACTACGCACTCTGAAGGTTGACGAGAAATCTCGATTTTCATGGAAGGTGATCTCGACCAAGATGGGCAAGTCTGAAGAAGATGTTCGCTCTATGTGGAATAAGATCAAAGACCAACTTGGCTGACCATCGACATATGTGACTCACAAGAAAAAGGTACGTTGCGGTACGGTATTACTGTTTCACCAACCCGTTGGCCTTCATTTTGGGAATTTTCTTCTTGTTTATCTTCAGAACCATGGGCGCTGTTGTCCCATTGAATTCTGACACGTCGTATCACACAACCCGCCAGCCATTTATTATGTCTCTCCGCGTTCACCTGGACCGCTATTGCCAACAGCGAGCTATGTCCCACGAGAGGATCTCACCTACACGACGCTCACGCTCTCCAACCAGGACGTCATCTTCCGCTATGGGCTCTACGTCATTTCGGCACCCACCAAACCGGTCTTCGCCTCCGACACCTCACCGACCGGTTATTTTCCAGTTGGACCTGAAGCCGATGCAACAACTGGCCGTACGCAACCCTTATTACAACATCTTGACCCCCACGGTCGCGGGCAACCTTCCTACGGCCACCTATGACAGCTTGTTCCAGACGTTCAAGGTGATCTACCCGGACTATGCTCGCAGTCATTTCGTTTCAGACCTCAAAACCGTAGTCACCGACACACTGCTACAACGCTGGTCCATACACCTACCAGCGTCGGAGTTCTACATGATGATTGACACCGATCAAGGAGCTCAGATGCTTGACGACCTTCCTCATTCTCTTCTGGATGTTTTGAATTGGTTCTACCCGAGATGGAAAACTCATCAACATCTCGATGCCTTCACGACCAGCGAGTGTTCTCCGTTGCTGCTGACACCACATCCAGATGCACAAGACACTGGCTTTGCTGTACATGTTCAAGTGATTCCCCGTGGACATCCATTCGTCACGGCCACCCGATACACTAAAGCCGCTGAGTGATTAGCTGTCTTGATGGATCTTGACACGGCTCACGTCTATGAGGAAAAAGACCAACATTCGTTGTGATGTCCACCACCCCGGTTCTGATTTTCCCTTGTGTCATCCTTTTCTCGGTTTCCATTGGGTGATATTCGTTATTTATTCCTTCATCATTGACCTTCCCCACGTCTGACTCAGTATGGCCTTTTGGCTTCAGTTGAGTATTTCCCGCTATCATATTCTTTTGATCGTACATGATGACCTCCAACACGGATGATCCTGCTCGATTGGTCTCGCACGGTTCACCACCTACATCCATACATGGCCTTGCCTCACACTTGCCACCGGATGATCCCACCTCGGCATCCTATATTCCTCGTGCAGCGAGAATGATTCCGACCTCTACCACTGTCCACTCCGTCTTCATCAAGAAGCTGAGCTATCCTTTGTCTAACCGTTCAGATGAACTTTGGATCGTGGAAAGGACACTTGATGGTCTTGAAACGTGGAAACCAGTGGAAACATTCCTGGAGAACATGCACCTCACCAACGACCAGGCAACCTTGCGTACTACAGCTAACCATTGGCGCAGATACTATGACGTACCAATTCAACCATCATCCTCCTCCCCTACGGCAACTACTGTTCCCGTTTTACCACACCCTGAACACTCCAACGTCCATGTCTCACAGCCGTACGAAGCGATACCGGACCACCTCCATATTTTACAGTCATGCTGGGGACGCTCTGCCCAACACCATTCTCAAGGAACCACTGCCTCTTTATATTGGCCACCTTGGCGGTCTACACCACCGTCTTCCCCACCGGCAACACTACAACGTACTGTATATCTCACTCGCCCCGCTGTCCCTCCTCAACAAGTACATGGTCCGTTGGATGCGAACGATATTGACCCGATGGATATGTCGGATTCAAGTGTGTAATATACCACATTATTTGTCGGCGGAAAACAGACCTGTGATTCATCGTCTCTTTGTGTGACCACCTACTAGGTACACCGTTTCTCTTTCATTTCTAACACTTTGAGCTTGTTTCTGTGGCTATTCCAACCCATTTTGCAGCTTGGGCTTTTCGCTTTATCCTCGATACTTCACATTCGACGCAATGGCTCGTTCTTCTCGACCCAATCCATATCGCGCTACATCCACGATTGAGACACCGCTTGGTACACGAACCGTTGGGTGGATTGCTGGACATCGAGGCCTCCCCGGTGATGCGAACCCTCCTCCAAACAGACCTGTCCTTATCTTGGTTGACTTCTCTCCCTTACAGGCATTGACTCACCGAAGCGAACCTGACCGTGAACACTACATGGCTCTGGTGAACTCCAATTTTAGACATGTCAGTGGCTTTGAACTTGCAGCTTTGTTTACCTGGTCACGTCAGATGGAACCAGTTGAAGCCGGCCTCATCCCAATTGCCGAACTCCGCTTTTGTATCTCCAAAAGATTGAGGTCCCAATGAGACATCCAAATTGACCCCTCGAACCTGGAGTTTCGCTTTTGCGACTTGGACGGTGATACATTCCAAGTTTCCAATGATATGACGGTCTTGCAGCTTTTGGAGGCATACCGACCTGAGTGGCGACTTCGGCAGTACAATTCCCGCGAATCCTCTTTCCTCATCCCGGGTACCAGACAGCCTTTCGTACTACGCTTGCAATGCTACAAAATTAGCTCCGGTGTGATCCTGCCCTGATGCGCTAGCCGGCCAAAAAAGACCATGCTACAGGGTTTTCAATTCCTCCTTGACACCCCACTAACACAAAGGATTTTTCGATTTCTATTTTATTTGACTTGGAGCTGTGGCTTCTCCGTCGCAATTGACCCACTTGATTGAGGACTGGATTTCACTTTTATCATTTTTGTGAATATTATCAATTTCGTGATTGGCTTTCTTCTGCAATTCTTGATGCTTCAGCCGTTGTTGCACTATTTCTCGTATTTGTGACAGTTTCACCCATGGAACACAAACGAGACGCGACCGTGGCGGGCTTGTCTTGGCCTTCGAACCCTACTCGTGGACTCGCTCCTACCGACCCAGTTCAAGTACCAGACGCCTCGACTTCTGCACTATGTCATTCAGGAGCTCCCGACACTACGACCAACCCTACTCCAGCACCTTTGGTAACTGACAGTACGGCACCTGCTACGGGTACCCTGGCCCATTCTGATACATATTCAGGACCCGCACCTCCTGGCGTTCCATTTCCGACGGAGTCAAGTTCTACACACAACTACCTCCATCGTGCTCAATTCTCTTCTCGCGTGGTTCACCAGATCCAATTCAAGGTCATTACCCACTCCAACAACACCAGGGAGCTATTCATTGAAGAAATTCCTTTGTTAGGGCATTCCCGATGTCGTGACCCTGAACACTATTTCTATGGTCTCTCCGGCAACTGGGAGTGGTCCCTGCGCACAGCGGACTATTGGCGACATCATTTTGAGATTCCCCTTGTACATGGACACCATCCTTTTCACAATGTGCCCATTGAGACGACATCTCCTGGAGATGAACCAAGGCTGACCACCCGGATCCATGAATTAGCCAAAGATCTATCTGACACCTTGAAGGCTGCTACGGCATCGGGGGAATTCGATCAGACTTGGGCGATGGTTGAACGCATGAGCTTCCACGATGCTATGGAAGTCCTTCTACAAGCTCCGAATTCCTCTTCTGACTGAAGTGACCGCCCGTTTGTACCTTAGGTTATTACAGGTTCACTTTCACTGGTGTCTTGCCGATTCCGCCAGCGAAGTTCTTCCAAAAAACCGACCTCGCTACATGCGAGGTGTGTGTGTGTATCATCTGAACAGATGTAAAACTTCTGATTGGTTTTCACTAATTTGCAGGGGGTGGTAGCAGGGTCCAGAGTCTACCACCAACGAAGACACTCTGGCTTCCCTGGTGATACATGGCCTGATCAGCCATGCGTACCTGCAGCTCGAATTTTCCGAAATAGCAAGGGGCCAAGCTTAGAACCCCAACCACAATATTATACAATTTGCTGCACTGTTGTCGCAATCTGGAATCAATTTTGAAATTTACATGCATCAGAACCTTCCTCAGATTTTCGCCGAAACCATTTCGCCGACAGTATTATGTTTTTTGACTTATTTTCGCCGAGATCCTGTCGCCGACGAACTATGGGTTATTTTGGGAAACAATCGCCGAAACATTATTTTGGATTTCAACATGCTGGTCAAAACTCTATGGAATCTGGTTATGACTACGTTTGACAATTTCGGATGCCCTACATCGTTTTCGAGCAGTACCTCATGTGGCTCTTTTATTCATCAAATAATCTAGGCTGGTTTGCATGTTTCAGGATTCAGTTCCTGCCGGATCATATAATGATCCATTCTTGTCTAGTGTGTGTGTGTGTGTGCGAGTATGTGTGTGTGTGGTGTGCGGCCACGATCAAAGATGCCACACGCCAGGAAGTGCGGCGAAGGGCAATCGATGCGTGACCATTGATTATGTGTCCGCAAACGTACAGCGCAGACCATCACGAAAACGGATGGCCCACGACTGGCGTTTGGATGATGTGTGTGTGGGTGTGTGTGTGTGCGTGGGCGTGTATGTGTGGGTGTGTGTGTGTGTGTTTGTGTTTGTCTGTGTGTGTGTTTATCTGTGTGTGTGTGCGTGTGTGTGTGTATGTGTGTGTGTCTGTGTGTGTGTGAGTGCGGGTGTCGGCGTGGACCATGTACGCGATGAGGTCAGTACCTGGCAGGTAGTATCAGAAGTTGCGATCACGCTGAAATTGCAACAAAACAGCTGTCCATGGACAGTGCAGAAACAGCAAGTGACATACAAATAGCTGCAACTGTTTGCACAGAACCTGTTCTGAGCTGGGACGAACGCCATCTTTTCTTTCGATCACATTTGCATCGTGTTCAGGAGCATATAGTGTTTGTCCTGGCGCAACTGCTGAATAACGGTGGCATTGTGGTTGCCAAAAGCATTCAGCAGTTACGGCAGGAGGACTTAGCATCAAATGTATCTTCGCACGGCGCGTCATTCGATGTCTTTGTTCTCAACTCTCAGTTTGTAAGTACGTCCGAGACCAAAAAGGAGTAGATGAAAATCCAGAAACAGTCTCCATCCAGTCTGCCTGTAGTGATACCATTCTGGCAGACTGCATGCATGCTTTCCAGTGCTCCGACAGCTGTTATACCGCAAGAGTCTGCATCCGGTCTGCAGTGAAAAATCCAGAAAAATCCTCCATCCACGTGCCTCGATTGCATCAAACCTTGAGAAATGCCAAAGAACGCGGAAAGAAGAAACATGCCGGAAGGACCGCATCTTTGCATGCAAATGACCAAACTTAAACATGCCAAAATCAAACATGCCGAAGCACGTAGAAGGCCGACAGAAGAAATTACTTAAACATGCCAAAATCAAACATGCCGAAGCACGATTGGAGCCGTTGTCTGCAACTTCTAGTTGGGCCAAAGCGACCAAAACAGAACGACAAGAACAACATGATGAAAGTCTGCATGCAAGAAACAGAATCTGTCATGTCTGCGCTGCACAGCGTTGCTGAAGCGCAGTTGAGCCCTGCCTCTCGACCACGAGCAAGGACCGCATCTTTGCATGCAAATGACTAATTTCACTTGCCCAGTGCCATGAGTGCCACGCCTGCCACGCAAAACGACGGTGGATGTGAGTTTGTGCCACGCCTGCCACGCAAACCGACAGTAGATGTGAGTTTGTGCCACGCCTGCCACGCAAAGTGCCGCGGCGTCACGGGCGCCCAAGCCAGTCCAAGCGCGCCACCCAGTGCCATCTGTCCCACGCCTGCCACGCAAAACGACGGTGGATGTGAGTTTGTGCCACGCCTGCCACGCAAACCGACAGTAGATGTGAGTTTGTGCCACGCCTGCCACGCAAAGAGCCGCGGCGTCACGGGCGCCCAAGCCAGTCCAAGCGCGCCACCCAGTCCATGAGTGCCACGCCTGCCACGCAAACCGACGGTAGATGTGAGTTTGTGCCACGCCTGCCACGCAAACCGACAGTAGATGTGAGTTTGTGCCACGCCTGCCACGCAAAGTGCCGCGGCGTCACAGGCGCCCAAGCCAGTCCAAGCGCGCCACCCAGTGCCATGAGTGCCACGCCTGCCACGTGAAACGAAGGTAGATGTGAGTTTGTGCCACGCCTGCCACGTGAAACGAAGGTGGATGTCAGGTTGTGCCACGCCTGCCACGCAAAGTGCCGCGGCGTCACAGGCGCCCAAGCCAGTCCAAGCGCGCCACCCAGTGCCATGAGTGCCACGCCTGCCACGTGAAACGAAGGTAGATGTGAGTTTGTGCCACGCCTGCCACGTGAAACGAAGGTGGATGTCAGGTTTGTGCCACTCCTGCCACAAAGTGCCGCTTTCGTCACAGAGGCGCCCAAGCCCAGTCCAACGCCCCCCCAGTGCCATGGTGGCCACGCCTAGCCAACGTGAAACGAAGGTAGATGTGAGTTTTTTGTTCCAGGGGGGGGGGGGGGGGGGGGCGCCTGCCACGTGAAACGAAGGTGGATGTGAGGTTGTGCCACGCCTGCCACGCAAAGTGCCGCGGCGTCACAGGCGCCCAAGCCAGTCCAAGCGCGCCACCCAGTGCCATGAGTGCCACGCCTGCCACGTGAAACGAAGGTAGATGTGAGTTTGTGCCACGCCTGCCACGCAAAACGACGGTGGATGTGAGTTTGTGCCACGCCTGCCACGCAAAGTGCCGCGGCGTCACAGGCGCCCAAGCCAGTCCAAGCGCGCCACCCAGTGCCATGAGTGCCACGCCTGCCACGCAAAACGACGGTGGATGTGAGTTTGTGCCACGCCTGCCACTTGAAACGAAGGTGGATGTCAGGTTGTGGCACGCCTGCCACGCAAAGTGGCGCGGCGTCACGGGCGCCCAAGCCAGTCCAAGGGCGCCACCCAGTGTCATCTGTACCACGCCTGCCACGCAAAACGACGGTTGATGTGAGTTTGTGCCACGCCTGCCACGCAAAACGACAGTAGGTGTGAGTTTGTGCCACGCCTGCCACGCAAAGTGCCGCGGCGTCACAGGCGCCCAAGCCAGTCCAAGCGCGCCACCCAGTGCCATGAGTGCCACGCCTGCCACGCAAAACGACGGTAGATGTGAGTTAGTGCCCCAAGCGCGCCACACAGTACCATGAGTGCCACGCCTGCCATGCAAAACGACGGTGGATGCGAGTTTTGTGCCACGCCTGCCACGTAAAACAAAGGTGGATGTCACCAAGTGCCACGCCTGCCACGGATGTCACCAAGTGTGTTTTTGTGTGTGTGTGTTGTGTGTGTTGTGTGTGTGTTGTGTGTGTGTGTGTGTTGTTGTGTGTGTGTGAATGTCACCAAGTGTCTTTTGCGCGCGTGTGTGTGTGTTGTTGTGTTGTTGTGTTGTTGTTGTTGTTGTGTGTGTGTTGTTGTGCGTTGTGTCTGTTGGTGTGTGTGTGTGCGTGTTGTGTGTGTGTTGTTGTGTGTTGTGTCTGTTGGTGTGTGTGTGTGCGTGTGTGTTGTGTGTGTGTGTTGTGGTGACAAAGTGTATGTTGATAAAGCGTGTGTGGACAAAGTGTTTGTGGACAAAGTGTTTGTGGACAAAGTGTGTGGTGACAAAGTGTGTGTGGACAAAGTGTGTGTGGACAAAGTGTTTTGGACAAAGTGTTTGTTGATAAAGTGTGTGTGGACAAAGTGTGGAGGAGGGCGGAGGAGGAGAAGGCGGAGGAGGAGCCCGGGATACAGAATCAAAAACAAGAACCCCACACAAAGATGTGGGGAAAAACCCAACACCTGCCTGGAAAGAGACCTTTGGACC
The DNA here is from genome assembly GCA_947184155.2 of Cladocopium goreaui. Lineage (NCBI taxonomy): Eukaryota > Dinophyceae > Suessiales > Symbiodiniaceae > Cladocopium > Cladocopium goreaui. The sequence goes on from CAMXCT020005465.1 coordinate 8,938, forward strand.
TTTTTTTTGGAGATTTTTCATTGAACTGACTCTGTGAGATTTTGGGAGTGGGTATTCCAAAAGAGAAGAGTAGCGCAGGAAGAATCCGGGAGGCGACGCCTCACTGACACCCCCGCCTCTTTGTCGGACCGGTCTTTCTCCTTTGACTGCATATTATTAGGTGCCCCTTCCACGATGCCGCGAGAGTCAGAGTGGTGCCCCATACTGTGCCAAGGCTTTGATGAGAACCTGAAGGCCTTGAGGGGTTTAGAGAAGGTTCTGCGAAAGTCTGTGGATAACCCCAACCTGACAGATGGTTCTCAAAATGAAAGCACACACACACACATATATATACATTATGTATATTCATCCGTATCCTCTTTATTTTTCAAGCCTTCTGTTGTGGCAATCTTGTATACGCATGCATATGTGTAATCAATCAATCTACCCATTGATGCGCTTATTGAGGACCTTGCCTTGCTTTTGCAGGCGGGCTTCTGGGGATGGAGCGACCTAGGACATGAAGTTCAGTACTTTTGTATCTGGAATTGGTCAATTGGATCAACAATTTGTTGTTGAGTGGAAATTGGAGCTGGAAGGGTTTTAGATGTAACGTACTTCCTTGTTCAAAACCTCTGATTTGTACAGGTTTGAATTCTTTTTTCTGGTTCCTCAGGGGCCTCGGGGGCCCACAAGTTTGTGGCAACTTCTGCCACTGCTCGCTATGCAGCTGCGCAGCGTGTGCAGGTCTTTCCGTGCGCCAAGGCCGGGGTTTGATGACGGCAGCGTTTTTGACGCTACAGAATCGGCTAGGGTATGTTCGCAAGCAAGTGGCGGGCTCGGCAGTCTGGACACATGGTGATGATGGGTATAATATATATATATATATATACTGTATATGTTATATACATGTAATATGTATATATATAACATAAATAATACACACACACATATACATATATATATATATATACACCATACAGTTATACAGTATAATAATACATGCTTATGATATACCATGTATAAGATCATTATGTAGTTTAGCATGGTGCAGGTCTGCAAAACATATTAGTTAGAGAGAGGAGATTGTAATGAAATGCAATATACAACATAAAATAATGAAATGAAATTAGGAAAAGTGTACTGCCATAACATTTTGCATAATATAATGCAAGAAAGTTTAATGATATAGAGTTTGTTTGCGTTTTTTTTTCAATGTAATAGAATCCAACACTATACAATACTGGTAATACTGGTGGTATAAAATATCCTTATTATATATATATAGTGTTTCATAATTGAATATCACAATATAAGGTATAGCCGCATCATATAACGCAAAGCAATATAACATGGTATAATATAACATAATATAGTAATAGCACAGAATATAATTCAATGCAATATCTTATCGTATAACAAAACATAACAAAATATAACTTGATATTTTGTAGGATTTTATGTTGTAACATAAAACAAGGCAAGACAAGACACGACAAGACAAGACAACACACTAGATTGATATATATATATAATAATAATATAACAGAAATATATATGCTCATATACGTGCAAATACATTTGCAACTAAACACTATAATATATATATATATACATGTATATGGAATGGTGTGATATGATCTAATATGTGCACATATGTTAGAATAAAACAACATATAGCATATAAATTTATTTCTTTTGTCATCCCCAAGCCCAAGTATTTTTTAAAAAATCGTCTCGGGGTGCAGGTGATCATGAGCTTCCGCAAGGACTTGGAAGCTCAGCTACTATCGCAGTCCTTCGCGTGCGCCGATTGCGCCTGGCAGCCCCTTCCAAAATTTCATGGGATGTATGATTAAGGACGGTTTGAACCGAACACTTGGTGATTCCAGATGATTTTAATCAGAAATGTCAGAACAAGTGCCGATTTTTTGAAAGAAGATGATTTGTTTCGAGCAAAAGAACGATCTACCAATAGACAAAATATGGCAGACACAATCCAACCGACCGGAGCCCAGAGCTGCCAGAGCTCACCTTTTCACAAAGGCTAGCAGCAATCCAGGATTGACATGGACTGACATTATCCAATTTTTTTTGGTGCTAATATCTCAACATTGATATTTGATGATAATCTGATTCTGCATGGGTTTGTCAATGTGTAAAGTTGGTGGTTCAACTCCCATGATGTTTTTTGATGTTTTTTGATGAAGGGGTTACAGTACATAAATATAACCATCATTCATCACTATTAGCCACTATTAACCACTATTAACCACTATTAACCACTATTAATCACCATAGAAATCACCAGTTATTTAAAAAAACAAGGATCCTCACGGGATCTTCCTCCAATCTCTGCAGATTGGGTGACTACCAGTACTTCATCACACAGCAGGCGAATGAGGCGAGATGGGCGATGCTAATCCCCATTTTGGTGAGCTGAGCAGCGGCCAAACCACTGTTGATTGCTTCTTGTATTTGGATAACATGGATAGATTATAATGATCTCAGGATACCTCAGGTCGTTTTCCCTTAAGTTACTGGAGTCATTCGTAGGACCTTAGGATCCGAGGAAGCATCTCCAAATAGCGGAACTGTTCAGCTTCGTGAACTATTATAATTTACCCTGATTGTATGCGGTTATACGATCCAGTATTAATTGGAGATAATCACAGTCTATGAGCTGGGAAATGCTATTAGTGTAACCAACCAGTCTAAAAGGGACAACGGAGGATTTTGAACGTTGCATTGCTCAACTGAGTTCAAACAACTTATTATTAGACCGCGTCAACCCAAATAACATGAGGCAGTTGGACATCTGCAGTTACCGATGGCATACATATATCAGATATATTAGGGTAAATTATGACGATCTTACTGCGACCTCACTGGAATCATGCTCAATAAAAGGAATCATTTGCTGTGGTCTTTATTTCAGTGAATGATCAAATTTTACTTTGCCCTGGTTTTTCCGCTGTGGTATATCAACATTTTGTGAGTTTGAACGAAATTCCATGATTCATTGGATTGGTTTCAGGGAAAATCTTAACCGGAAACCATAGTTTTTACCATCAAAGATAAAGTTTTCCCGTAAATTTTCCCATCATCCAATTCTATGAATGATGTGATGCTGATTTCGATGCGTTTCTCTCCATCGATTTCGATGCGCCATGAGCTGTGCCGGCCAGGCCATGAGAAGCTTTGCGCAGCAGCACGGTGATGGTAGGGTCTTCAGCATGGCTATGGAGGCTATGTGCGATGCACGTCGATCTTAAGTTTGGCTCCCAGGAATGGGATAACCCCCATGAACCCCCATGAAATCACCATTTTTGCTGGTGAAATCCCATGAAACCACCATTTTTTGCAGGGAAAACAACGATTCTCAAAGCATGATGCTACGGATGGGGGGGTGCCGGTAGGTGAACATCTTAGGATTGACTCACGGCTGGATGTCCGGCAGGAAGCTGTATGTACAGCTTCTACCAATAAGTCTCTATCTATACATCCACATACGCACACTCACACTTGAACACACACGCGCGCACACACACACACATAATTATATATATATACATACACAGTATATATGTGTACACGTAGATAGATTAGATGAGATCAGATTAGATTATATCGATGAGATCAGATTTGATTAGATATGATCAGATGAGATTAGATTGGATTATACCGATCAGACTGCATTAAATTAGATAGATGGATAGACTTGTATATACACATGCATACGCACGTAGACATATACCCATCCTAGGCCTGCAATCCACCGCCCCGTTGTTCCCATTGACCCCATTGACCATTCACACGGTTTTCATAGTCGTTTCCGGGTCAGGACTTGAACGTCACCACTTTCAACCGTTTGTTGACCTTCCTGGGCGAGGACGGCTGGACGGCTGGGGGAGCGACGAGCCGCGACCAAACAACATCACGTTGACGACAGGAGCGTTGCAGATCTGTGGCCGTGGTTCATGACAACGCTGCGAGCCGCAAGGGGGTAGGTCGGATAGATGGATAGGGCCAGATCTGCAGTGAGTTATTTTGGACGGTTTTAGTGTGCCATGAGCATCCCAAGCCTGACCGTGGCGCTTCGGCGCACTGAGGAAGGACGGCATTTTGCTACGACCTCACTGGCGCCCAAAGTGATTGAGTGTGACAGCCGATGAGAAAAGGGGCGGCTGGTAATGCCATGACGGATCCCGGAAGTGTGGAAGGACCATGATCATTCTTCCTCTGTGGCTTTGATATGTGGCTCAAAGATATGTATCCTCCAAACATTGGATGATTGTGCAAGAAGAAGACACGAACAATTTTGTGATTCCATCCCCATTCTTGAGCCAATTCCAATCCTAGTTTTCCATGGAAGATCCACCCTCAGCACAAATGCCCAGTTTTTCAACTTGTTTCTCCACTCTTGGTACAGCGCAGGAAGATGTAGGAAATTGGGCACGTGGACGTGGTCAGAAGAATATTTCATCCCAGAAACTCATGGAACTTTTGGCACCAATCAATTGTGGACGTGAGTGCCCTTGTGGATTGCAGGTCCTGTCCCATTTTTTGGTTGCGCCCAGAGCCCTATTTTGCTGATAAAATTGCATGTTTATCTGCTTTTTTTGGGGGTGCTGGTGAAAGTGCAAGCTTGCTGATTAGCTATGATTTTCGTGGCCAAATCCCTTTATCCATTTTGGCCGGCCAAAACACAATTTCTTTGATAGCACCATTTTGGCAGGGTCCCAGGGCCAATGTTGCCATGGCTGCACCTGGCGCCATGGGAACTCTTCTGGGAAGCAACGGTCAGTCAACCGAATTCGATATCCAGGCCTGGTGAAGCGCGATCCGACCGAAACCTGGAGTTGCTGAAGGTGGTGCCTTACCAGCTAATCTTAGCTAAGTTGGTTTACAAGCAGGCGAACTGGCATGGTGGATATGATTTTTTTCGAACTAGAAAGGTTGGGGAGCACCATCTGGAAGGAGATTTCATTATGATTTAACTTATATAATCCACCTTTGCAGGAATCTGCTGGTGACACTCAATATTGTTCACCATTGTTTTTGAGGGGGGACCCAACAAAAATCCAAGCAGAGATTCGTCCCAAACGTCCCTTTCAGTCTACATTTCGCCAAAAAAAAGCGACAAAATTGCCGCAAGATCATCATGATGATTCTTGACCCGATGTTCTATTCTTTTTTGATCTTTGGAAAGGGCCTCCGGTCCCCCGAGGAAAGGACGGAGGCCAGCCCGCTGATCGCAAGCTGTGCCGCCACCAGATGCGTGCGCGACTGCTAGACGCTGTTGAGTCTGATTGATACTTGGTGGTGAAATGGTGGTGAATGTGTGATTTGATCTCAGGTATAGATAGGTTGGTAGATGGGTAGACGGATGGATGGATAGATAGGCAGAGAAACATATAGATAGATAAATCCCACACAGATTCTACACAATATATTATATATACAGATATTTTAGAAAGCGGGACGCTGTGGAGGGCTGATTTTTACGATGTATTTTTTTTTGGTGCTTTTTCTTGCCCTATATATATTTATATATATACATTAATATATATAGGTATACAATGTGGTTCCTAAAGAAATGAATGTTGAAATGAATACAATATCATCTGACGCTCCGGCCCTTAGGTTACCCGGGAGCATCATTTATTCCAAGATCCATTGCGTAGGCAAATGTCCATTTTATATGATTTTTTCCAATGTTTTTTGTGTTTCTGAAGATGTGAACTCATCAGTTGTTGATCATGGGGCGCGCGGACATTTTTGAAAAATGTCCGTCGATGAGAAGCATCAATTTAACAAAATGTGTTGGTTTTGAAGAATGGAAGAGGCAAATTCCGTGGAAGGGTTGCCGATTTTATCAAGTGTCCGTACATAGTCATTAAAATGATGATGCAAAACCCGTGCGAACGCCAAGGAAAATGGAGATCCATTAAAATTCATTGCAAATACCAACACAATCTGTGTTTGCCACAGCGGCCCAAAAGCTGATAGTCACCCTTTTTTGCGCTTTTCACTGCGGTCACAAGTTCCACAAAGGTCCGTACATAGTCATTTCACTGAGAAGTGCCACAGCGTAGCATCAAGAACGTGTTAGACGTTGCAAGAAGAAGTGCCACACCCCCCCGAAACCTAACCCCCCCCCAACCACCCCCCCCCACCCCCCCACCCGAAACCCGAACCCCTGTTTTTGTTTCGACCTAATACCTACATAGGTACATGCATGAGTATTGAGCACATTTATATGCGCCCTTCAAGGCTCAAGAGGTAACCCTGTAGACAAGCACTGACCGGCAACAGGCTGAGAGTAAAAGAGTGCTGTCATTGGGGAAGACGCCTTAGCTGATCTTGAAGTAGACGCTAGGGCCCCTCTTCAAGTGGTAGCGGAGCTGTGATCCCTCATTGAGGGTGAGCTCCAGGAAGAGCCCAAGAAATGGCAAGCCATGGCTATGATGATGATGACTTCGACATTGTCGATGCAGATGAATGGAACCAATATGACTCTTATGCAATGAGAAGAGCACCCCAGCATACACAGATTCATATGACGCAACAGATGACCACAAAGGTTGCTCCAGCCTATGATGGGCGAACCAGCTTCTTTGTTTTTGAGGATGCAATTGATGACTGGTGTGACATTACGGAGTTAGAACCAGAGAAACGTGGTCCAGCATTGCGCAACAGACTGGAAGGAGATGCTCAACAATACAAGAGGCTATTGGATAGAGAATTACTCAGGGATCCCTATGAAGGAGTGGCTTATTTCAAAAGATTTCTACGACCTCATTTCATCAAAGGTGCCCAGAACGTGTTCTTATACCGTTTCATGCAGTCCATGAAGTTCAACAGAGGAACAATGGATCTTCAGAAGTGGATGACTAGATTTCAACTCACTGGCAATAGACTTATTGAGTCTTGGATGGATTTACTTCCAGAAGTAACAGTGACTAGTCCTGAAGCAATTCTGTTTGTTCAACAACGATGTCAAGAACATGAACGAGATCAACAAGAGAAAGCTGAAGTAGCAGCAGCCTCAGGAACACCCCATGTAGCTGTTCCTTGGACAGATGAACTGG
>CAMXCT020005466.1:0-16007 GCA_947184155.2 Cladocopium goreaui
CCTCCAAAATTGACGTCCGTTGTAGCGACCGTAATAGAATCATCTCACATAAGAATATACTCATCGCAACAGGTGGCTCAGCTACGGCGGAAATGGCGATGCGCTACTCCTCTTTTGGCCATTGGATTTCTCGCACCTGGCTTGCCTTTATGGACGAAAGTCAACAGTATGGCAACTACCATGAGATTGCAGCTCTTGCTGCCATCCAACAGCCAATGCTTACTGTCTTCATTGGAGACCACAGGCCAACTCCAGGAGGGCTATCCAAAGGCCGAGCAGCGGCTGTCAATCGACGTAAACTGTTGCAACGGCCGTTGGGGCTTCGAGCACTTGATAAGTCCGGCGACTATTTTCCACCAGCACGAATGGCAGCCCTCGTAGCTCAGCTGTGGCCCGATGCGAGCCAAGATCCGGAGTCGGAGCTCTTCAGTCTGCTGAGGCTTGCAAACAAGCCGCACAGTGGCCCATGGACATCCACTCCGCAAGATTATGAGCTGCCTGTCGCCCTCAGGCGGGTGTTCCACTGCCGAATTTCGTGCCAGCTGGATGCACACAGCAGCCTCATTGCAGCGGTGCTTGCAGTCTTGCTAATTGCCACAGCACCAGAGGAGTTTGGGGTACCTGCGTGCACCACGACCCTTGAAGCAGCTGGACTCTGTGGTCCTCATCGAGGGGGCATCATTCTCCCTAACAGCTCACGAGTTTCCATGCTGACCTACCAAGCCATTGTTGCAGTTCGATATCCGGAGTTAGTCCTCCATGAGTCCAACCATATCTACATTGGCCATTTCGTGCCACATGAGTCCACTGTAGCCATTGGAGGCTTCCGCACAGTACTGTGGAAAGCCCCTAAGGATCTCAGGTCTGCAGTTGAGGATGTGGTTGCCTTCTGTACCTACCTGAAGAATTATTATCGTAACTTGCAACAGGGAGCGACCTCGCAGCTGCTTGTCTTATGCAACCGTACGGCTGTACATAATTTGCTACTCCAACATGGCTTTCAGACCGAGTGGTATGGTGGGCTGCGAGTTTCCACCACCTCCTCTGCTGCAGGAGCGACAGCTCGCATTGCTGTCATTGTTCAAACATGGGTAGGCTTTCTTAGTGGAGGACGGAGAGATTCAACAGCAGACGAGCGCGAGGACTGCTATGGAAGGGCAACTGTAGCGCTGACAAGAGCCATCGACCATACCTATATTGTCTCGCCTCTTGACATGGCAGGCATGATTGGAATGGCCCAGACAATAGGGGTTTACCATTACGGATACTTCACGTTGAAAGCCCGTGACATTCAGTACCATGGCCCTACACACTACCCTAGCGACAGATGTGCCATACTGGACTGGGGATTATCGGCGCCCTTTACTCCCCAAGATAAACCGCCCCTTGCTATTGCCATGATAGTGACCACCAATGGCACACGAGCGTGGAGACGATATCGACTGGTGGTTGCATGCAGAGACAGGCTACGGCTTCCCCCTAATGTCCTCGCAGCGCTAGAGTCCCGCACACGTGACCATGTGCTGACGACCAGCGGATTTTTCCCCTGCTCAATTGATCGTGAGTACCTGTATGGTTACGCCGCGGATGGTTACAGATCTCCCCTCTGGCTGTGTGCAGCTTACAATGGGTCCCCAGCCCTCGTTCATCGACACAGAGGTCACAAGGTCTTCTTTCATGCTGGTATACAGGATCGACAACTTGTGGTAATCCCTGGTATCCATTACTTTGATGCCCATCGGTTGCAACCTGAGCTTTTGGCCACACTAGATCGCCAATTTGATCCAGGCACTATGAAATTTGCAAGCCCGGAGGGTGCAAGAGACACAGTGAGTGACCCATCCTCGGATGAAGAAGCCGCCTCTACCGATGGAGAAAGTGATCCAGAAGACCCTACCATCTCATGGTGTCCACCCATACCTGAAGCAGCCGAAGATCCCTCTGAGGACGAGATCTTGAGCGCAGCTGATAAGCTAGCAATGTTAATTGACAATCTCCAACCTGACGGAAACCCTTTCTGCATACCAGAAAACCTTGGCGTTCTCCCGCCGCTATGGCTCCAGGCGAGACTGACGTTGTCCTTGATTGCCATCCAAGAAAAGTTTGCGCGCGTCTTGCTGAGTGTGGCGGGTGAACTGTGGTTGCGCGGGCAAGGTGCCAAGGAGGTGGAGGATGTCCTTAATCAAACAGCTAGGGCTCTCACAATTCGATTGGCAGAGAAGCTCGCCCAGGCGATGAGCTCGTTGATGAGATTGGCTGAATCCATGGTGACTCCAGAAACTGAATGCCTTTTGTATGCCACTTACTGGTTTCGGCCCATCCTGTCTGAACTCATTGGCTCAGCCCGCGAGAGCTCTGAAGTGAATCGGACTCGAGCGCCGAGTGGCCCTGTGAAAGTCCTAGTCACAGATCGACCGCATCGGCGCACTACTGGGTTAGTGGACCTTACGAGTGGCGCCTCTGCCCTCTTGGCATGGTTTCCGGCTAGCTGGGCCAGTAAAATTGCTCCCAAACTCCTCGAGAATGCTCCTGAGAATGCACAGAAACCTCAAGAAATCAACATTACGTGCCCGAAACGTTCCTATGACGAGACTCCCGTGGAAGGAGAAAAGCAGCTGCTCCAAGCAGTGAAATTTGTTGCTAAAAATTTGCCTGGTTTTCACCTGGGGTTGGATGAAGACTTTCAAATGGCTGGAAGCTTCCAGGAGCTCATCAATGGTTACACCACAGGGCTCGTTGAACCATGTATGCTGCGAGGTCTCCAACCCCTTGGATCGAATCGTACTACTCTTGAAGTGATTATTCCCTCTTCAGAAGGCCTTACCCCTGAAAAATGGAAAGAAACAGCCACATTGTGTCCACTTGACTGGCCATCCAACTACAGTCTTTTACTATTGTGGCACATGAATGGGAGCCTTCATCAAACAGAGGCGCGACTCAGGAAGCAACTGTCACACAGCCACATGTTTGCTGAGTGGACAGTCCACCTCGACAGATTTGCGGAGCGAGCTTTATTCCAGCAACCAGCAGTCTATATAGCGGAACATGCCTTGCAAACCAACCTGCGGGAACGAAACTTCCCAGACAGGCGAGTCCGCCGCAGGGTCCCTCCGGAAGATCTGGATGAACATCGAAGGGCGCTCAGAGCGCTTCATCAGCGTGCTACTGCCCAGCAAGCAGTGAACCCAGTTTCATTTGGGCTCACCAATGAATGGTATGACACCATTACAGCAGACAAAAAACATCATTTGGAACATTTCACGAGAGGTATGACATGATCCCCAGCTCAACCCCCCAGTATCACACTTTCCTTCGTATGTCCACCCCCTCTCCCCTCCCCTTATCTTTTTCTGTTTCACTCGGGGCTTTCACCCTTTGGTTGGCTTTTGTTTCATCAATCACGGTGGTGGAAGATGATTTACGTGTCTAATTGGTTCATTTGTCACATCTACTTTAAGTGTACTGCTCATACCCAGTGTGTCTGTCCAAAGACGTGACAGGTGCACTGGTATGCAGCAGGAGACACAGTTTCCCCATTTATAATTGTTAGGTTCAGCATGCGACACATGCCTGGCTCCAACCAACCCCGATCTCTCCATCAGTTGGGAGCCACAGTTGGCTGTGTGTGCGAGTGCCAGCTTAGGCATAACAGATCGGGCCGCATGGCTTCGTTAATACACCGTTTTCTGCACGAGCTGTCCCGTTGAGAGCTTAGCTTGTACTAAGGTTGCCTCTGCCCTGAAGCCTAGTGCACGCACTCGCTTTCTCGCAGTCGTTGCCTGACAATCATCGATGGGTAAAGATGCTGTTGTTTTCCCCAGATGCAGTCTTGATGAGCCACCCACTCCCCCACCCCTTCCACCAACTAAGGCACTTGAATTCGCTGACTCATCCATAGGTTTTGCCATCTGCAGAGCTACATTAGGTGTTGGTGCCTTTTTCGTTCTTTTTCTGTTTGTGATTACTGTTCCCTGCCTGACGTGACCCTCACTCCCCCTCGGATGTTCCTCCTTGGCGCCTTGGTCCAGGTTTTACTGGTCCCTCCCTCTGGGTATCGTTGCTTCCGGCGACGGCCTGGTTGCCTTGCCTTTGTGATTGGAGTGATTGTTGTGCATTGATTTCCCCTCTTCATAGTGTCTCATGGCACTAAAGGCCTTTGGCCCTGTGTGGGGATCTTTCCCTCTACACCATGTTTCCTGTGTTGTTGGAGTGCTGTGTGCACCCTCACTGAGGTATTCATCATAGTATGATCCTTGGCCCCTTTTTTGAACTCCGCTAAGGCACGTTTGTACCCCTTCTGGTGCGGGTGTGTCCCTCTCCCTCTGTCCTCTGCTGCCTCCTGGCTCCTCTCCTCGCTCCTTCTGTGTGGCCGGTGTCGTTGTGTGTGTTTTGTTTTGGCCTCTCCCCCCTTTGGTGGTTTGCTTCCCCCCATGTTGGCAGGGTTCTCTGTGGTTGTTTTTGTGTCATTTGGTCCATCTGTTGCCTGGATACTGAGGTTACCGCTCTACATAACTGCTCTGTCATTTCACCTTAACTGCATTGGTTGTATCTTTAGTTACTCTAAATTCTTTTGCGGTGTGGCAGATTCCTGTCACCGTCCCCCCCTCTCCGTTTTCCCTCTTTTATGTCTTTTTGTGGTTTTGGGCTGTTTGATTCATGTGGCTTTTTCGTTGGCTGTCTGGGGAGGGCCCTTCTCGCTCTGTTTTGTTTCTGCGATTCTCCGGGAGGGGCGGTAGATCCCTGATAGAGCCATGGACCAGGCTGCACTGCAGTGAGCTCTACTGGCGCTGTCCAGTGGTGCTTCCTGCTGTTCAGTCTGGAGCGCCCTAGTGCAGCAAAGCCTGCCAACATGGATCGGTGCGCTGATGGGACGTAGTGATTCTGCTCATGGCTCACTCTATGGGAGAGTGGCCCTATGTGATATGCACTGCGAACCTCTGGAACATCTGACTTGCAGCAGTTTTTGCTGGGACGATGACACCTAGTGAATCCTGCTAGTCAATCTGGTGCTGGTACAGCGAACCTAGCCACCTCTTCAAGTTTGTGGCTTGAGCACGATTGCCATGTGCGAGCGGCGCAATTGAGTACAGGTCGCTGAGTAGCAATCTTCCTTTGCTTAAGCCTACCCTCTGCACGAGTGTATTTTATTCATCTGCAATGACCTTACGGAGAGGATCCTTTTTATCTGCGGAGATCTTTCACCATTGGCACCGTTTCAGGTCCCCTTTGCTTCTTACGATATGACAGCATCTGTGATGAATTACAGTTATTGTCCTGCATGACCTACAGGCTGTCAATCCCCACCCCCCTTGAGGGGGGTGTTGAGTCACATCACCACTGCGGCAGTATCTTACTACAGAGACTGGACTCCAACTTCACTTATCATCATAGGACAAACTTTGGCAATGAGAATGGCAACTGGTATGAGCTGTATTGTCAGCTATTCCTGCTTTGCCTACCTTTCAGAGAGCTGGAGTGACAGTCACGGTTGTATTGACGATGAGAATCTGGGTGGTCGTGTACTATCGTTTTCGCTCTGCCGCACTTAATTAGTTTGCATGTTTTTGGTGATGATACAGTGACTTAGGTCACTGTGTCCAAGGCAAATCTCAAGTTGATTTGTTGGTTTTTGTTTGGGCCCGGCCCCGTTCTTTGTTGCTTCGCTGTTTTGCTTTTTGGCGAAACGCAAATCTGGCTGGGGGATTTGCGGGTCGTTGTTGGTTGCGTTTTTTGGTTTGTTTTTTTTGGTGTTGTGATGATTTGCCCGCGGTTTTGGACCACACGAGTCCTTTTTCTAGATGCTTTTCACCGCTTACGCTATTGTAAGGACCGTGCCTAGTGCGAATCGGCCAAACCGGAGGAAAAAAAAAAGACGCAGAATATCCCTGTGTCCCATCCATGCATTCAGCCTGTAAGTTGACCTAGGTTGCGCGGCGTTGTCACCATGGGGTACTAGGGAGGCCCTTTTGAGCGAAGCCGGTTTTGAGAAGGTTTTCCGGACCCAGAATTGGGTCCGTCGGAGCAAGCTGTTTTGTAGATGATTTTGTTCCTTGTTGGGGCAAGCGGGGTGCATATCCGTTGCTGCTTGAACCCGGTGGAAGTTAGCTTCTTATTATGTGGTTTCGTCTGGTGGCTTGATTGTTTGCTGCTAAAAGAAGGCCCATCAGCCTTTTGCAGCGTTAGGTGATTGCTTGAGGTTTTCTTGTTGTTGCGGAGTTTGCGGGTTTTCGCGCAGGTGGCCGGCTTCCATTTGGATGATTGTATTGAATACTTTACTGCCCCTTGTTGGCCCCCCTTGCCCCTCTAGACTCCTACCGAAGTTTTCAGCCCAGAAAGAACATGAATCATGATCTTTTCAGTCAATCCCGTTATTAATTAATAGTATAAATTTAAAACGGGATGGAGTAGGAATCTGCTTAGGAAAATATGTGGCAAGGTGACGTATTGAAGGCTTTCTTACTCCGCCATCGTTTCGATATCGTGTCAATTACATTGGGTAATTGAATTAAAACATAGCACGGAGTAGCGGAGTAGCGCGGAGTAGCGAAGGATTGGTGAATGTTGCCTGGGTGGTGCTGCATCGCAAATCGCCACATTGCAGCCAGGGAACGGAGACAGCTGACACCACATGTGCGCTTTCAGGTGCCATTTCTGGGGCCGGAAAGTCAATTGAAATCAGGCTTCGCATGTGCGGGCCTCCTCTGTTCCAACTCTATATGCTTGTTGCTTAGATAAACGCAGTTGTAATCTTTTGTTTGTTGCACAGGTCGGCCTTTGCTGTGGATTTTGCGATTTTGCGGTCTCATTTTTGGTACCGCCAGACGGTCCCAAAAATGGGACGGTGAAAGTGCTTTTCTTTTGTTCTTTTACTAAGCAGTGCATGCGGTCCCAAAAATGGGACCGCCAGGCGGTCCCATTTTTGGGACCGTGTTTAGGTTCATTTTTTGAAGTTTTTTGTATCAAGGTTGCAGAAGCGCAACGTTTTGGTTTCAATGAAGCTTTGTGGCTTATGGCGACCGGAAGGGCATCTGTTCCAACTCTATATGCTTGTTGCTTAACTAGACGCAGTTGTCATTTTTTGTTTGTTGCACGGGTCGGCCTTTGATGTTGATTTTGCGATTTTGCGGTCTCATTTTTGGTACCGCCAGACGGTCCCAAAAATGGGACCGTGAAAGTGCTTTTCCTTTGTTCTTTTACTAAGCTGTGCATGCGGTCCCAAAAATGGGACCGCCAGGCGGTCCCATTTTTGGGACCGTGTTTAGGTTCATTTTTTGAAGTTTTTTGTATCAGGGTTGCAGAAGCGCAACGTTTTGGTTTCAATGAAACTTTGTGGCTTATGGCGACCGGAAGGGCAACTGTTCCAAATCTATATGCTGGTTGCTTAAATTAAACCCAGTTGTAATTTTTTGTTTGTTGCAAGGGTCGGCCTTTGCTGTGGATTTTGCGATTTTGCGGTCTCATTTTTGGTACCGCCAGACGGTCCCAAAAATGGGACCGTGAAAGTGCTTTTCTTTTGTTCTTTTACTAAGCTGCGCATGCGGTCCCAAAAATGGGACCGCCAGGCGGTCCCATTTTTGGGACCGTGTTTAGGTTCATTTTTTGAAGTTTTTTGTATCAGGGTTGCAGAAGCGCAACGTTTTGGTTTCAATGAAACTTTGTGGCTTATGGCGACCGGAAGGGCAACTAGGGAGGCCCTTTTGAGCGAAGCCGGTTTTGAGAAGGTTTTCCGGACCCAGAATTGGGTCCGTCGGAGGAAGCTGTTTTGTAGATGATTTTGTTTCTTGTTGGAGCAAGCGGGGTGCATATCGGTTGCTGCTTGAACCCACTTGAAGTTAGCTTCTTATGATTTCGTTGCGTCTGGTGGCTTGATTGTTTGCCGCTACAAGAAGGCCCATCAGCCTTTTGCAACCCTTAGGTGATTGCTTGAGGTGTTTCTTGCTGTTGCGGAGTTTGTGGGTTTTCGCGCAGGTGGCCGGCTTCCATTTGAATGATTGTATTGAATACTCTACTGCCCCTTGTTGGGTCCCCTTGCCCCTCTAGACTCCTACCGAAGTTTTCAGCCCAGAAAGAAGATGAATCATGATCTTTTCAGTCAATCCCGTTATTAATTAATAGTATAACTTTAAAACGGGATGGAGTAGGAATCTGCTTAGGAAAAGATGTGGGAAGGTGAAGTATTGAAGGCTTTCTTACTCCGCCATCGTTTCGATATCGTGTCAATTACATTGGGTAATTGAATGAAAACACAGCACGGAGTAGCGGAGTAGCGGGAGTAGCGAAGGATTGGTGAATGTTGCCTGGGTGGTGCTGCAGCGCAAATCGCTACATTGGAGCTAGGGAACGGAGACAGCTGATACCACATGTGCGCTTTCAGGTTCCATTTCTGGGGCCGGAAAGTCAATTGAAATAAGGCTTCGCATGTGCGGGCCTCCTCTGTTCCAAATCTATATGCTGGTTGCTTAAATTAAACCCAGTTATAATTTTTTGTTTCGGCCTTTGCTGTAGATTTTGCGATTTTGCGGTCTCATTTTTGGTACCGCCAGACGGTCCCAAAAATGGGACCGTGAAAGTGCTTTTCTTTTGTTCTTTTACTAAGCTGTGCATGTGGTCCCAAAAATGGGACCGCCAGGCGGTCCCATTTTTGGGACCGTGTTTAGGTTCATTTTTTGAAGTTTTTTGTATCAGGGTTGCAGAAGCGCAACGTTTTGGTTTCAATGAAATTTTGTGGCTTATGGCGACCGGAAGGGCAACTAGGGAGGCCCTTTTGAGCGAAGCCGGTTTTGAGAAGGTTTTCCGGACCCAGAATTGGGTCCGTCGGAGGAAGCTGTTTTGTAGATGATTTTGTTTCTTGTTGGAGCAAGCGGGGGGCATATCGGTTGCTGCTTGAACCCACTTGAAGTTAGCTTCTTATGATTTCGTTGCGTCTGGTGGCTTGATTGTTTGCCGCTACAAGAAGGCCCATCAGCCTTTTGCAACCCTTAGGTGATTGCTTGAGGTGTTTCTTGCTGTTGCGGAGTTTGTGGGTTTTCGCGCAGGTGGCCGGCTTCCATTTGAATGATTGTATTGAATACTGTACTGCCCCTTGTTGGCCCCCCTTGCCCCTCTAGACTCCTACCGAAGTTTTCCGCCGAGAAAGAACATGAATCATGATCTTTTCAGTCAATCCCGTTATTAATTAATAGTATTAATTTAAAACGGGATGGAGTAGGAATCTGCTTAGGAAAAGATGTGGGAAGGTAAAGTATTGAAGGCTTTCTTACTCCGCCATCGTTTCGATATCGTGTCAATTACATTGGGTAATTGAATGAAAACACAGCACGGAGTAGCGGAGTAGCCGGAGTAGCGAAGGATTGGTGAATGTTGCCTGGGTGGTGCTGCAGCGCAAATCGCTACATTGGAGCTAGGGAACGGAGACAGCTGATACCACATGTGCGCTTTCAGGTTCCATTTCTGGGGCCGGAAAGTCAATTGAAATAAGGCTTCGCATGTGCGGGCCTCCTCTGTTCCAAATCTATATGCTGGTTGCTTAAATTAAACCCAGTTGTAATTTTTTGTTTGTTGCAAGGGTCGGCCTTTGCTATGGATTTTGCGATTTTGCGGTCTCATTTTTGGTACCGCCAGACGGTCCCAAAATGGGACCGTGAAAGTGCTTTTCTTTTGTTCTTTTACTAAGCTGTGCATGCAGTCCCATTTTTGGGACCGTGTTTAGGTTCATTTTTTGAAGTTTTTTGTATCAGGGTTGCAGAAGCGTCACGTTTTGGTTTCAATGAACTTTGTGGCTTATGGCGACCGGAAGGGTCAACTATGTGAGGCCCTTTTGAGGAGCCGTTTTGGAAGGTGTTCCCCGGACCCAGATTGGTTCGTCGGATCAGCTGTTTTGTAGAGATGTTTTGTTTCTGTTGGATCAAGCTGGGTGTCATAATCGGTTTGCTGGCTTGAACCCACTTGAAGTTAGCCTTCTTATGATTTCGGTGCGCTGTTGTCTTGATTGTTTTGCCGCTACAAGAATGCCCATCAGCCTTTTGCGCCCTTAGGTATTGCTTTGGGTTGTTTCTTTGCTGTTGCGGAGTTTGTGGGTTTTTTTCGCTCAGTGGCCGGCTTTCCATTTGAATGATTGTATTGGAATACTGTCGCCCCTCTTGTTTGGCCCCCCTTGCCCCTCTAGACTCCTACCGAAGTTTTCCGCCGAGAAAGAACATGAATCATGATCTTTTCAGTCAATCCCGTTATTATTTAATAGTATTAATTTAAAACGGGATGGAGTAGGAATCTGCTTAGGAAAAGATGTGGGAAGGTGAAGTATTGAAGGGTTTCTTACTCCGCCATCGTTTCGATATCGTGTCAATTACATTGGGTAATTGAATGAAAACACAGCACGGAGTAGCGGAGTAGCGGGAGTAGCGAAGGATTGGTGAATGTTGCCTGGGTGGGGCTGCAGCGCAAATCGCCACATTGGAGCTAGGGAACGGAGACAGCTGATACCACATGTGCGCTTTCAGGTTCCATTTCTGGGGCCGGAAAGTCAATTGAAATCAGGCTTCGCATGTGCGGACCTCCTCTGTTCCAAATCTATATGCTGGTTGCTTAAATAAATGTAGTTGTAATTTTTTGTTTGTTGCAAGGGTCGGCCTTTGCTGTGGATTTTGCGATTTTACGGTCTCATTTTTGGTACCGCCAGACGGTCCCAAAAATGGGACCGTGAAAGTGCTTTTCTTTTGTTCTTTTACTAAGCTGTGCATGCGGTCCCAAAAATGGGCCCGCCAGGCGGTCCCATTTTTGGGACCGTGTTTAGGTTCATTTTTTGAAGTTTTTTGTATCAGGGTTGCAGAAGCGCAACGTTTTGGTTTCAATGAAACTTTGTGGCTTATGGCGGCCGGAAGGGCAACTAGGGAGGCCCTTTTGAGCGAAGCCGGTTTTGAGAAGGTTTTCCGGACCCAGAATTGGGTCCGTCGGAGCAAGCTGTTTTGTAGATGGTTTTGTTTCTTGTTGGGGCAAGCGGGGTGCATATCGGTTGCTGCTTGAACCCACTTGAAGTTAGCTTCTTATGATTTCGTTGCGTCTGGTGGCTTGATTGTTTGCCGCTACAAGAAGGCCCATCAGCCTTTTGCAACCCTTAGGTGATTGCTTGAGGTGTTTCTTGCTGTTGCGGAGTTTGTGGGTTTTCGCGCAGGTGGCCGGCTTCCATTTGAATGATTGTATTGAATACTGTACTGCCCCTTGTTGGCCCCCCTTGCCCCTCTAGACTCCTGCCGAAGTTTTCCGCCGAGAAAGAACATGAATCATGATCTTTTCAGTCAATCCCGTTATTAATTAATAGTATTAATTTAAAACGGGATGGAGTAGGAATCTGCTTAGGAAAAGATGTGGGAAGGTGAAGTATTGAAGGCTTTCTTACTCCGCCATCGTTTCGATATCGTGTCAATTACATTGGGTAATTGAATGAAAACACAGCACGGAGTAGCGGAGTAGCGGGAGTAGCGAAGGATTGGTGAATGTTGCCTGGGTGGTGCTGCAGCGCAAATCGCTACATTGGAGCTAGGGAACGGAGACAGCTGATACCACATGTGCGCTTTCAGGTTCCATTTCTGGGGCCGGAAAGTCAATTGAAATAAGGCTTCGCATGTGCGGGCCTCCTCTGTATGCATGCACCGAGATGATACTAAGCTATCACCTCTTGCTTTCATCGATCTGTTTCACCCATAAACTGGAGCTTGTCACGTCACTGCTCTGTGGTGTGTGTTGTTTTTGTTTGCTTGCTTTGTTTTTGTGGGTTTGTATTTTGTTTGTGTTTGGTGCTGATTTTGGTTTTTGTTTCTTGTTTCTTAGAACAATTTGAACCGTTCGGTGCTGAAGAAAGATTACACCCGCACCCTACGCGCAGAAACAATGGCCAATTCGGCAGGAGGAACAACACAGGTATCAATCGTAGCTCAGCCGAGTATTGGATTTTTAAACACCAAATACTGCTCCAATGGCTCCCCTACAGAAGATACCGAAGATTGCCTTGGCAGAATCACTGTCGGACTCCCCGGTCCAAATAGTTAACCCTGCTTGTCTTCCCACTAGACATGATGGGGCTCATGGGCATGGTGCAGGTGATTGCGACAATTGCATATGGCATCCGGGGCCTCCGGAGAGGAGAAACGACATGGAGGTGGTCTGACTTTGATCCTGATCCAGCCCAAGAGAGGCCGCACATACTGCCAAGAATAACAATGGCAGAGCTAAGCGGTGTCCAATGGAGAACCTGGATCATCACAGATGAATACCTCAGCGTGGTAATACTAAGCACCCTAACAACACATGCATCATGGTGCAGAGGGAAGGGCCAAAGACTTTTGCTGTGTGTTGACCAGGTGAAAGCCAATTGGCGCCGTCCACAAAAAAGGACCAAAGGCTTTTGCTGCCATGAGACAAGATGAAGTAAGGACAATAGAGCCCAACCACACCCCCAGCAGAAGGCAAGGCAACCAGGCCGTCGCAAAGCAACCAGATGCACAATCTGCACCGTGCCTCCATACAAATCCCGCAAGAAGTTGCCATTGTTTGTCCCATCGAGAGTTTGAAGGACTGCAGAGGGACGCGGTTGACCAAGTGCTGCAGGCAGTCAAGTTCACCGACAAGAATGCCCCTGGATTGAGCTTGGCACTGGATGAGAATTCCAAGCAGCCAATTGTTTCACGGAAAACTCATCCGTGGGCACACAATGGGCGCAGTGGAACCCTACATCATGATGGATCTATGGAAATTTGACATCCTGTGAGACCACCCTTTGGGTAAGGGTGAAGCGACATGTCACTCATCATTGTGTACTAGGGAGGCCCACTGGAGCGAAGCCACTTTGCAGCTCAGTTTGCGGTCCCAGAAATAGAACCGGCTAAAACAAGTTTGTTTGCAAAAAGATCGTGCGGCAGTCTTGTAGTTCACGGGGCGCTGATGCATGTCCACACGCATGTCGTTTAGAGTTCGTCAGGTGGAGAGTTGAGTAGGTGAAGCCAGGCAGGTAGGTAGTCATCGCATTCAGCCTGGCATCACCCAGTGATCCATGCCCCCCCATGCCAGTTCACCTTGAGTGGGCATCCTATCCTTGGAAATCTGTGTTGGGGTGATTTTGGGGACGACTGTAGTCTGTTATGTGTGAGGCCGTGCTGTGTGAACAGCTCCAAGATTTGAAGCACAAGCATGAAGCTGCGAAGAAAGCAGCCTGCGAAGCCAAGAAGATGGAAAAGAATGCCCTCCCCAAACGGACCCGTCTAATCAAGGTGCCTCTCTGCCTCTGCGTGAGTGCTGGGCGGACTGTCACGTGCAGGACGCTGTGTGTCCTCATGTTCATGAATGGCAGGCTGCCAAAGGGTTGTCAAAGGCAGATCTGCAACTTCTCCTACTAGGGAGGCCCACTGGAGCGAAGCCACTTTGCAGCTCAGTTTGCGGTCCCAGAAATAGAACCGGCTAAAACAAGTTTGTTTGCAAAAAGATCGTGCGGCAGTCTTGTAGTTCACGGGGCGCTGATGCATGTCCACACGCATGTCGTTTAGAGTTCGTCAGGTGGAGAGTTGAGTAGGTGAAGCCAGGCAGGTAGGTAGTCATCGCATTCAGCCTGGCATCACCCAGTGATCCATGCCCCCCCATGCCAGTTCACCTTGAGTGGGCATCCTATCCTTGGAAATCTGTGTTGGGGTGATTTTGGGGATGACTGTAGTCTGTTATGTGTGAGGCCGTGCTGTGTGAACAGCTCCAAGATTTGAAGCACAAGCATGAAGCTGCGAAGAAAGCAGCCCGCGAAGCCAAGAAGATGGAAAAGAATGCCCTCCGCAAACGGACCCGTCTAATCAAGGTGCCTCTCTGCCTCTGCGTGCGTGCTGGGCGGACTTTCACGTGCAGGACGCTGTGTGTCCTCATGTTCATGAATGGCAGGCTGCCAAAGGGTTGTCAAAGGCAGATCTGCAACTCCTCCTAGATGCAAAGAGCAAGGAAGTTGAGGAGGCCGGGTGGCCTTCTTTTGATTGTGTAAGATCATTCCCAGCGTCTCCCCATTTTCGTTTTCATGCTTTCGCTTTCCATCCAAGGCAAAGGAAGTGGAGGGGCCGGCCTCCGAGGCTAAGTGAGAGCAACTGTATGTGTGTAAAGAGCATTTTTCGACCTTCCTCCATTTTTCGAGCTGGCAAGCAGACGCATGTTCTGCCGATTGTAACTCGAGGCCAATCTGCTGGGAAAAGAGCTGTCATTTTGCAGCTTCTTTGTAAGATGAGCAATGTCGCTCACAGTTTCGGACAGAAATTGCTCTAGTGACTTAATCTCTACAATGCTGCAAATTTTGTCACTGTTTCTGGACGGTGTGTAATGTATAGCGACTACTTGTAGTTTTGTTGCTCAAAACATACGCGTGGTTTGCGTGTGGCCATGTTCACGCAGAAGCGCGGGAATTGTGTGCAGCACATAAGCAACAGAAAAATTTTGCACGCGTTGGGTAGGAAGCGGTGGGGTGTAGGCGCGCTCCTACAAGGGGATATGCAGGTGGTAGGTGGACTTGGAAATTGTCATAGTGGAGGTTTGTGGGTCGGTGGTGCGCTCCCTAACAAGGAGATTTGCAGGTCGCAGGTGTGATCTGGAAGGGTCTTAGGTGGAGGTTTTAGGGTCGTAGGGCGGGCTTGCGGGTGCAGGTGGGGTGTTACCTTAACCACCGTGGTGGTGGGACACCTTCTTAAACCCAATGGTCTGTGGTTCACCTTAAACACCAGGGGTGTGGTACACCTTAAACACCGGTGTGGTTCACCTTAAACACCAGGGTGTGGTACACCTTAAACACCGGTGTGGTTCACCTTAAACAACAGGGGTGTGGTACACCTTAAACACCGGTGTGGTTCCCCTTAAACACCAGGGTGTGGTACACCTTAAACACCGGTGTGGTTCACCTTAAACACCAGGGGTGTGGTACACCTTAAACCCCGGTGTGGTTCACCTTAAACCCCAGGGTGTGGTACACCTTAAACACCGGTGTGGTTCACCTTAAACACCAGGGGTGTGGTACACCTTAAACACCGGTGTGGTTCCCCTTAAACCCCAGGGTGTGGTACACCTTAAACACCGGTGTGGTTCACCTTAAACACCAGGGGTGTGGTACACCTTAAACACCGGTGTGGTTCACCTTAAACCCCCGGGGGTGTGGTACACCTTAAAAACACCGTTGTGAACGGGTTGCTTTCACAAACCATTGGTGGGTGAGGTGGGGGTGGGGGAAGAGGTTCCATACTCAACCGTTTTTACCCGCGCGTCGGTACACGAAGGTTTAATAACCGGCATGGAGTCGTACTTCCTTGGAATAGTTGCAGGACGTCGGATACGTTAACGCTTCTCTGGGATTCTAGAGGACTCCAACTACTTCGGACGTGCCAACCCCGTTGCTTGTGGCGGTGACCGACTTTTTACCTCCAAGCATTTTCGCGTTGCGTGCTTCGCACCGCCCTTTGCAAACCAAACATCTCCAAACAAGTTGGGTTTCGTTATTCTTTTGTGCTTTGATGTCATGTCAAGCGTTTTGTAGCTTCAGTGTGACTTTTGCTGCTTTGTGTTTTCATACTGTTGGTGTAACCATGCAACAACGTTTCATTCCATTGCCTCGCGGTGGGTCTTAATTCCTTGTACCTTCAAAGAAGATAGGTTGTGATTTGAACAAGCTCAGTTCTGTTTTGCAAGCCTTTCACAACCAGTCTTGGCAATTGTGGGGTTGTGCAGTAGCCGTTTGTACCACCATGACGTGTATTTGGGTTTGCAGTTGTTTATTGCTTTTTTGGGTTGCCGATGTCGTGACCTGTTCTTGTCAATGTAGCCCCTGTTCCATTGGAGCCCCAGTGATGTCGACATTTATTATTTGGACAAACCACATTCCGAGACTGTCTTTTTCTGTTCTCTTTATATATGGAAGCTTCTCGACCCTTGATGAGCATTCATGCGCGGACATGTAAAAACATGTGCAATGTGAGTGCTCTTAGTGGCTGCAGCCGTTTCTC
>CAMXCT020005467.1:0-15924 GCA_947184155.2 Cladocopium goreaui
GCGAAGGACGGATCGGGCCCGCGGCCGGCAGCCCATGGTTCCAAACGTTGCTTTCTGAACTCCCTAGAAACTAGCTCCAAACTTGGACTTTGCCCGCCCTTCATCGGCCACCTGCCAGCTTGCTTGTGTTCTCTTGGCGGACCCTGTCGCAGCACCAAAACACCATGGCAGCGAAGGACGGATCAAAACCTAGCTGTCTGACCCAAAACGGCGCCTGCGCCACAGCCAAACAGCAGGGCCCTGAGAGACGGACCGGGCCTGCAGCACCAAAACACCATGGCAGCGAAGGACGGATCGGGCCCGCGGCCGGCAGCCCATGGTTCCAAACGTTGCTTTCTGAACTCCCTAGAAACTAGCTCCAAACTTGGACTTTGCCCGCCCTTCATCGGCCACTTGCCAGCTTGCTTGTCTTCTCTTGGCGGACCCTGTCGCAGCACCAAAACACCATGGCAGCGAAGGACGGATCGGGCCCGCGGCCGGCAGCCCATGGTTCCAAACGTTGCTTTCTGAACTCCCTAGAAACTAGCTCCAAACTTGGACTTTGCCCGCCCTTCATCGGCCACCTGCCAGCTTGCTTGTGTTCTCTTGGCGGACCCTGTCGCAGCACCAAAACCCCATGGCAGCGAAGGACGGATCGGGCCCGCGGCCGGCAGCCCATGGTTCCAAACGTTGCTTTCTGAACCCCCTAGAAATTAGCTCCAAACTTGGACTTTTGCCCGCCCTTCGTCGGCCACCTGCCAGCTTGCTTGTGTTCTCTTGGCGGACCCTGTCGCAGCACCAAAACACCATGGCAGCGAAGGACGGATCGGGCCCGCGGCCGGCAGCCCATGGTTCCAAACGTTGCTTTCTGAACTCCCTAGAAACTAGCTCCAAACTTGGACTTTGCCCGCCCTTCATCGGCCACCTGCCAGCTTGCTTGTGTTCTCTTGGCGGACCCTGTCGCAGCACCAAAACACCATGGCAGCGAAGGACGGATCGTGCCCGCGGCCGGCAGCCCATGGTTCCAAACGTTGCTTTCTGAACTCCCTAGAAACTAGCTCTAAACTTGGACTTTGCCCGCCCTTCATCGGCCACCTGCCAGCTTGCTTGTCTTCTCTTGGCGGACCCTGTCGCAGCACCAAAACACCATGGCAGCGAAGGATGGATCGGGCCCGCGGCCGGCAGCCCATGGTTCCAAACGTTGCTTTCTGAACTCCCTAGAAACTAGCTCCAAACTTGGACTTTGCCCGCCCTTCATCGGCCACCTGCCAGCTTGCTTCTCTTCTCTTGGCGGACCCTGTCGCAGCACCAAAACACCATGGCAGCGAAGGACGGATCAAAACCTAGCTGTCTGACCCAAAACGGCGCCTGCGCCACAGCCAAACAGCAGGGCCCTGAGAGACGGACCGGGCCTGCGAGCCACGGCCGTGAGTACCTAACGTGGCTTTCTGAACCTACAAGAAAACCTAGCTGTCTGACCCAAAACGGCGCCTGCGCCACAGCCAAACAGCAGGGCCCTGAGGGACGGACCGGGCCTGCGGGAATTGCTTCTTGCTTCTTGCTTCTTCTTTCTTGTTTTCTTGCTTCTTGCCCTTGCTGCTTGTAATCACTTCTTGGCCCTTGCTGCTGGTAATTCCTCCTCTGACGCGCTCCCCCTGCTGCAAGCGGGGTCGGCGGATATATATATACAGCGAGGAAACTCAAAGGGTCGAGCAAAAAAATGTATAGAGATACACGTGTATATATATGTATATACATGCATATACATTTATGTACTGTATATATATTTATATCAATATAGGGTATTTATATAAATTTACATACATACATACAGAGATTCTGTGAAACTATCAACCAGCCTATCTTTATAGTTCTACATGAACTCTTCATGTTCTCAAGCGAATTCTGACCCGCAGCCAGTCGTGGCATGCCAGGCTCTTTGCTATCTGTGCGTTGGGTGCACTGAGTGCCCGCCTGGGCTGGTGTGGCCCTCAGGGCTGCGATCCCCCGCTTGTTATCAGAAGCAGCCGAAGCAGCCGATGGATATGGCTTTGTTCGAGAATGGGTTTAGTATGGCAAAATCCTATGGTTTACCATGGTTTATATATGGTTTACCATGGTTTATATATGATTTACCATGGTTTATATATGATTTACCATGGTTTATATATGATTGATATGGGTTTCTTGGTTTTTTCGGAATTCTTCATCTCGTCCCAAAAGCGCGGATCCTCCGTGTCGCCAGGTTTTTTCGTGTGATGCCGGCAGTGCTGATCCGCTATTTTAGGACTCGCAATCAAGTTCCTTGGGCTGCAAAAACGTGGAGAACCACAAAACCCACCAATTTCGATTCAGTGAACGATGGCAAAGAAATATGAGAATAGATGACTAAAAGATGTAAAACCATGACTAGGCCTCTATTAGTATATGTAGGCTGCATGTTTTGCTTGATTTGACTCACGTCACAGATTGGGAGCCGATGTGACGGGACTTCAGGCAGTCCTGTCCTTTCCCCTCATCCACATGTGATAGAAGTGGTTTGTCACTGTTTGTCATCATTGTTCCTATTAAAAGGCAATTTTGGAGTATCCTCATGTGGGAGAAGCCCACATATGCATTATGTTGTTTGTTATGCATACCACTATGTATATCCGATTGTATCCCTATTATGGTATATTATGGTATATTTCATTTCTGTCTTTACTACATATATATATGTATATATATTTACTGGGTATTTTTTCTGGTTAAATCACCTTTTTTGCTGGTTAAATCACTTTTATACTGTATGCTTCCCGCCAAGAAATGGATGGTCAATCCCTGAAACCACGCCTCGTGCTACCGTTAACCTAACGCAATCAGGTCGCGACGAAGGAAGTGCAACCACTACGCTCAGACCTGGCTCGCTTAGCCACTGGATTCCCAGTTCCCCTAATGTGTAGGTATATGGGGGGTTTCCGTAAATGGTGGATCTCCAAAGTGGATGGTTTATAGTTTATAGTGGAAAACCCTATTAATATGATGATTAAGGGGTACCCCCATGGATTGGAAACCTCCATGTACTGTAGTGGGAATAGAAGATTATTCCACCTGTTGGTTGACCATAGTCAATGCAGACTACAGCAACTTTCAGGGGGCAAATAGGTAATTTTACCTCTTTATCTGGCAATTTCTCATCCGTATCTGGGGTGTTGGGGGCAAGCTATTAATATGGATATATCATGAGGATATACTGGGAATATTATGGGAGACTGTTCACCGTATTTACCCAGGTTGGTTGATGATTCTTACCAATTTATAGGTTGTTGCACAAACATATTTTGCTGGAGATATAACCACGAATTGTTGACTCTCCTGGAATTAACTGACTATTTGGGCTCGTCCAGCTCTTTTCGTGAAGAATTTCTGAATGCCTCGAGTTGTAGACAACAAGTTTGGCTCTTGGCCTAGTACCAGATCTCCTTCCCACCGAAAAAATGCCTGGGCAATCAGCAACGATCAATAGCACGTCACTAATCTATGGCGCATCTAACTAACTATAGCCATGGTTTTCTGTGGCAATCAAACGCGGCAACGGGAAATTCACTATTTAATAAATGAATGTTTTTAATGAGAACATCATCTATAAAAGCAAGCCATGTTTGATTACCGGAGGGTAATCTCTGGGCCAACCTTGGCAATGGCATGGCTCCAAGGCCAAGCAGTATGTGGTGGAACACTCCCCGTCGATGGGCAGCCAACAAAAGGACGAGGTGCGTTCACGGCGTCTTGTTCCGTGGTTCTCATGGGACTTGGGGCTGAAGAATGGGGCATCATTCGCCATGTTTTGATTTTATTTGGGTCAACGATTTTGAGCCGTTTGGGGATCTGTGCCTCTTTTCAAGAGCCTGTGAGCCACAGGTTGACTGGTCATGTCTCATGTTGAGTAGCGACCTTATGTTCAGACGCTACCAACCACGAACGTTCCCATTTTCAGAGGAGGATGAGGATGAACGTCTCTGCCCGAATCACAAAGATCTCCCGGTTCCCCGAAGCAAGTGATTTGTTCACCGAGACACCATGCTCTTGGCCTGGAGAGAGCTCAGGGCTTCTCTCAGCTTTATCTCCGGTGCTTGCCAAGTCGCCTCCAAGAACACCATTATTTAGACTTGAGTCTTGCGTAATTTTAATATATTTTAATGCTTAAAGACTCATGAAGCTTTCTGTTTTGAGGTGAAAGTGGGAGCCTCACTGATCCGACGCTGCAGGATCATGCCAAGAGCTTTTGTGCTGTCGTGCTATATCCTTTTGAGCCCAAGCGTGGAGCTGCCCTGGTTGTTGCTCTCGGATCACGGCTCAGCAATGCTTAGCAGTTCGCTGAAGTATCTTACCTGGAAGTGCTTGTATTGCCCAAACCCAGCTAAGCCTTTGGCTTCGAGCTTGTTTACTGCAATGGTTCGTGAAGCAAGATGATTCTCAGATGATTCTCGTTTGATTCACACTTCATCGTTTCAACTTTATCTCGCCTTTCACGAAGATGAAACCCATTTGAGACCAGTATGAACCAGTTGAGTATCTGATGTTTTTGGCTTGGCAACGTGGCTGAACCATCAAGTTGCATCGTTTTTTTCGCGCTTTGCCCCGTGCTTTGCCCTGCCAGTTCCGGTCGAACCGGCAGAGCGGTTTGTGAAACTTTCCGTGGGGCAACTTGTTGAGGTTCCGTGGGGCATGGGTCTGGGTTACATACCATAGTGCCATAGTGTGTCATAGTTGCAGTACAGTACATAAGCAACCATTTTAGGTGGGAATGCAGTCTACATCCCAGAATCAATAGAGTCATGGGTTATATGATCCCATAGTAGTGGTTGGGTTATCAGGCAAGGGTTGTCGTGGATATCCGCCACTTACCAACATGTTGTGTCTTCTGGCCGCAAATTTGGGATGTGAAAGCCAGGGTAGGAGGCTTTTTGACAGTTTTTTTTTTAATTTTCTGGGAATTACTGTGTTTTTTTTTGGATATCTGTTTCCCTGCTTCTTTGCTTTTGTGTTTTTCTGCTTTTCTGCTTTTCCCTGCTTCTGCTTTTATGCTTCTTTGCTTCTCTGCTTCTCCACTGTTCTGCTTCTCTGCTTTTTGCTGTTCTGCTTCTTTGCTTCTTCGCTTCTCCACTGTTCTGCTTCGCTGCTGTTTTCTGCTTTTGTGCTTCTCAAGCCTAAATAAGCACCAACATGCACAAAGTACACCCTAAACCAACCCTAAAGCAACTCTAAGTAAACCCTGAAACTTACACCAAACAAACCCTAAACCAACCCTAAATAAACCCAAACTAACACCACTCAAAAAACAAAAGCAACCCTAAGTAACCCCTAAACAAACCTCTGAAACTTACACTAAATAAACCTTAAATCAGCCCTAAATAATTCCTGAACCCACCCCAAATAGATCTTAACCAAACTTAAATGAACCTTGAACCAACTCTGACTGAAACCTAAACCAACCTGAAACAGATCCGACATGATCTTAAACCACGCCTAAAGACACCCTAAACCAACCCTACATAGATCCTAAACCAACGCTATCTATATAAATAAGCCCCCCAAACCAACCCTAAAACCAACCCTTAAAGAAAAACGCCAAAAACAACCGTTAAAAAACCAAGCCAACCCTAAATCAATCCTAAATAAACCCTAAAACAAACCCAAACAAACCCTAAGTGGCCCCTAGTCGCAAAATACCATCCAACATGAACAGTTTGAGCACCAAACTGTTGCAAATGTCATGGAAAATGAGAGGTTCGAACTCCAAAATGTTGCAATACCGTTGAAATGGCAGCTTGTAGCTCCAAAATGCTGCAAATTGCAAGGAAAACGGACAGAACAGCAGATCCACAAAAAATCCCAAAACTGAAAAAACATAATTGCCAAAACAATTCCGGACCCTTTTTGACCCATACCAATCTGAGAAGAACTCTTTGCAAATCTTCTTAGCATGATTTTGCCAAAGCCAACAACCACCCCATTTTGGTTTCAACAAGACACAAAGATATAGCTTTACATAGCTGTAAACTTGTTCCATGCCTTGTCAGGTCACGCATGAGACGAGGAACGGCTGGTATTTTGGGTATCTACTGAGCGATCCCCACCACGCCGGCTATCTCCCGAAGAGCCGCTTGTCGAAGATGACTTGTGTCTGTTTGTGATGGCAACGTATGGCAACTGTTATCCGGAGAATGATGCTTTGTATTTCAAAATTGAAAAAATGCGTTCAACATGCTTTTGGTGAAGCGCCCTTTGTATGCAACAACAGGCCATGGTTGATCACTCTGAAAGTACTTTGCGCGAAAGGTAGAGTGAATGCTACAAATTCTGAAGAGGACACTACACCTGCTGAAGATACCAAGCCTGCCATGAAGGCAAGCAGAAACTCGCAATGTACCACACAGCAAAGTAGGAAGTCATCGAGCATTCATCGAGCCATGATAGGTTGTTGCTTGGTAGTATCCAGTTTTTGTTTTCCACTACATGCAAAATGGTACAATTATCATATTTCGGGGATGTGGCTCAACAACAAATCAGATTCACACATGAGAATCGCCGCAAAGCATCACGACTGAAGCGAAGAAATACAGCACAGTGGAATCTGTAGGCGAGTCTTAAAGGAGATACCATACCACAAATGGATAACCTGGGAAAAATCGGCGAGAACGCACCGCTCTTGGCCCCTCTGAAACAGACCATGTTTTGCTGAGGGCTCCTGGACCAACTGCCCCGCTGCGGCGACCAAGGCCATGTTGTGTCCTTCTCAGGATTTTGTCAAATGCAGAAGATGTACTACTCAGACCAAGCAGACAAGTTTTGAGCTTCTCGCCAATGACGAGAAATTTCAGCCTTCAGTTGGGGAGCACTGCTCTAGTTGCATCTCCCTTTTTGCAGGGGGATCTTCCGTAATGGGCAAGCTGCGGAATCCGCAGAAAGCTGGAATAAAGTTGCACTCGTAAATGTGATCAGAAAATCAGGTGGGGGCCATTCAGGGCCTTGACTTACCACAGCATTTTGTCACGGTTGCTTTCTGGTCTGGAGCATTAAAAGGATTTGGCTTTCTGCACTAGTCCGATGCAAGTTGAACCCTAACAACTTGGGGTGAATTCAAGGTGCTCAGCAGGCTGACTTGCCTGGAACCTGCTCAAAAATTACCAAAGAAAACAGTGGGCCACGCGCAAAGAGAATCCGCACAGTGCATCTGTGGCGTGGCCTCAGGTTGGAGACTTGGCATAGGGTGTTGCGTTGCCCAGGATAAGATGGTTACCTCATTGCTTTCCCGGTTTTCACCAGCATGTGCTGAAACCGGTGGCTTGCCGAAAGCAAAGCCTCTGCCGGACAACCTTTGAAGGACTGCGGTGAGCTTACGAAAAGCCCCGGCGATAAGCCATGCCCTATGCGCAGCCATGCCCTATGCACTGGGCCGGTTGAGCCGAGACCAATCAAGTTCCACCCTAGCACGCATTAGTTGCTGCTTTCACTTTGTTGGTCCGTTCCCAATTATTGAGCTTCATATTTTTGAATGGGTTGATTATTGAAACTGCCAGCGAGAGAATATTGTTTTGATCGCTATGTGTGTTGCCCACTGCTCATGGCTCTAAAGTCCAAACAAAACGGCACCCATCACCAGTGAGCCGAGAATCGAACAAACATTCCGGCCACCATTTTCGGTGCTAATCTGCCCAGATTCAAAAACAGAATTCTGTGCATGATACGTTCACCTGGTCCGATGCCAGAGTCTATCGTCATCTCCGGGTTGGCTGAGAGTGACAAGGGATGGGGGAAGACCATTTCAGGCAAAGACGGCCTATGACGTACAGATGTGGCAATAAAGAATAATAAAGAATAATAAATTATAATAAAGAACAATAAAGAATAATAAATTATAATAAAGAACAATAAAGAATAATAAATTATAATAAAGCATAATAAAGAGTAATATAGAATAATAAATTTTATAAAGAATAATAAAGACATGTAAAGACATGTAAAGACATGTAAAGACATGTAAAGACGAGAAGAGTTACAGGTTGGTTTGGGTGAGTCTTGAGCATTCTGGTGAGATTCTCCTGGATACCCACGAGTATTTTATTCACCTTGTTTGGTTGGCTCATTGGTCTTCCCTATCCTGCCTTTTTCGACCCCGCGGAGCAGGGGAAGTGGCCGAGTTTTCGTCGCTGTGACTCATTGGGCCCAATCACTCACGACTCTCCAGAGAGATCCAGAGAGGGAGCGGAGGGAGCCTGAAGTGGGTTAAACTGCGCACGGAACGTGGGACGCGTTTCATGGGGAGGACGTAGACCAGTTGATGCCAGTTAGGCTGCCAGTTGGTGGTTGATTTTTTTCGTTTCCATCCCTAAAGTTGGATGCTCCCCATGATATTTTTCAGGGAAGATGACAGCACACAGCCATTTCATGCTAAATTCTGATGACAACAGCAACCTTACCGGAGATCTGGTGAAACAAAAATGCATCAAGCTGGTCTTTTTGATCTTCACCCTGCAAAATTATATTGGGTGTGTCTGAAAAACGGGCGGCATGCCCGGCCAAATTCTCCAACATCGAATAGCAAGTGAGGAGGAACCAGTGGATGGACTGGGGTAGCCTACTTTCAGACAAACCCTATCACACCTGAAGCGAGGTGGATGATTACGAAAGTTGCAGACGAAGGTCGCAAAAATCTGACCAACTTGCAGGAAGGGGTATGATACTGAATGTCAACTCACCAAAGCAAGTGCCAACCCAATGTTAGCAGATGTTGAATATGAGTATATAATAGTATATATAATATATATTCAATACATTTCAATACAATTATGTAAATGTATAAACATGTATACTAACTTGTTTGACGTGGTGTAATATCAATATTTCTCAGAATCAATCACAGGAGTCGCTGTCAGCCAGTAGGAAGGGATCAGTTTGGAGGTTTGGAGCACTGCCATCCAGACGATTCTACTAGGCATTCGGATTAGCATGATAGGGAATTGTGCATGTCCTTCACTGTGCAAAACATCTTGTATTCCTTTGCTTGTATCAGAATCCATGTATTTGTTGGTTGCCCAGCGTTGCTGTCATAGTAGCCTGCGACCCTGAAGTATTCGTGGCTCATGATATAGCAAGACCAATGCATGTTATCAAAATGACATTCTTACGATTTTCTTACGTTCACGTTACACTCGCAATAGTCAGGCAGGCACCATTGAAACAGACACAACACGAGGTGGCAATATGCGGCATATCGACAGTCCAACCATTGCCTTCGCCACGCTGGGGGCATCATGGAGGGGATGACGCCTCGTTCACGCAAGGCGCATTCCGAGGGGATCACAGATTCCGTCGCCATCGAATCATGGGGTCTCGCGCAGCTTTTTGCCATAAATTAAACATGAGTTAAACCAAGTCTTGGAATGTTTGATTTCAGTGGGGCCAGGGATGATTTCGACAAACTGCATTTAAGTTTCGACTGTCAAAGGTCTTCAACAGTTTCCAAGTGATCCAGGGCCGATCAACTGTTTTAACTGTGTTGGTGTCGTCAAGGATGATGCATTTTGGTGTTTGGGGTGACGCTGTTCACTCTTCAAGTTCAATCCGGACATTC
Source organism: Cladocopium goreaui (assembly GCA_947184155.2). Lineage (NCBI taxonomy): Eukaryota > Dinophyceae > Suessiales > Symbiodiniaceae > Cladocopium > Cladocopium goreaui. Next base: position 9,596 of record CAMXCT020005467.1, read on the forward strand.
CTGCAGGTGAGTGACGACATTAAGACTCCAGGCTGGAGACAGGACTCTCAAGTTGCAGAATGTCCAAAATGGGGGTTTCCTGGAATGGGGGTATCCCGAAATGGATCGTTTATAATTATTTATAATGGAAAATCCTACTAAAATGGATGGTTTGGGGGTACCCCTATTTTAGGAAACTCCCAAATGAGGGGATGTAAGGCAATGTAAGGCTTCCAAGGAAAGGGTGAAACGAGATGAAACGAGGCTTCGCCAAGATTCCATCGCAGCTCCTTCCGCAGGTCGCGCAGAACGTTGCAATGAGCAGGTGCACCATCTGTACGATCCAGCGTACGTGTTGCTAGCACACTACTGGATAAGCATTTGGGTGTCTGAAAATCAGGTATACCCTTCAAATAGCCATTTTCAATCATTTTCATAGGGATGATGGTGATTAACCTATTCATTTAGAGGTACCCTATTTTCAGACAAAGCCATTTATTGACAAGTGACAGAGATTGTTGACGGGACGGAATGCCAGAAATTTGTCAGCATCACTGGCCGGTGGGATTTTTGATCGATCTTGTTCAAACGACCGTACGTGAGTATGTGGGTTCTGTCTGGAAAGCAATCAAATGACACAACGCATTTTGGTCCGTTTTTGGCGTGCGGAATGCTTGGACTCCCCAATTTAGATGAATTTAGAACTTATATAAGTTTAATATAGTTTAAGTTTAATTCAATGTACATTATACACTATTACATTATCATACCAATTTATCGGAATTTATGATGCCAGGCAACACCTCAATGGAGGCAGTGTGCTCAGATGGCTCGAGGTTGGCTTGGGGCACCTCCCCTAAGATAAAGGTGTAATATGTGGAAAAGACGGCAAGACGTATGTTAAGATGTACACGTGAAACTAAACGATCTTAGTATATATATAATATATATATAATATAATAAATAATATATATATACATATTATATATATAATACATATATAATCACATATATTAATATATACATTAACTATTCATGCAATAGAACAATCACCCACTTTTGGAACTTTTGGCATCCTCTGGTTCGAAAAATCAGAGTGATTGATGCAAATAGGGCAATTGGATTTCAGACCGGACTTGGAAAGCTGTTGGCTGAAACACAGACCAACCATTTTCCGTACCCAAGCCGATCCATTCATCGAGTGGCCAGGGATAACAAATACGACCTGCATGGTGTCCATGTACTTTACCTGTCTTCCAAGGGGTCCAGGCGATATGATCAGTCAAAAAAGAGAAGATTACATGGGAGACTAGTTTGCCACTAAACTATAAGCTGTGCATAATCTGCATACACAACAAGCTCATGTGAAGACTCTCTTCACGCAGCATTCAAATCATTGAGTCGGAGCATCAAAGTGAGGTTATTTGTATAAATCGGAGAGTCAAATGTAACGAAACTGATTTGCCAAAGGCGCCCATGTTCAGGAAGGCGATGTCAAGAGTTCAACTTCGTACTTTCACAGTTTCGATTCTCACTTTCGCCATGGCAGACGACTACTATGTTCAGGCCTATGAGGCTGGATTCATAGCGGCCCAGCCGGGGTGATTCAACATCTCAGATTTTGTTCCAAGTGCCCTCTGAATTTCCTGCACAGGACTTTCGCTCGATGGGCCTGGAGGGTGCAGCAACTCAGGTGGATGTAGTGAAGTGGTTGGAGTTTCTTTGATTCTTTGCAGTGAAGTTTCATAAAACCATCAATCTGACCGAACATGTTTCTTTGTGCAGCGAATCCATCAGCCACGATATTCGCGGATGTGGAGGCCTAGCACCACACATGTGTAAAAACAGAACATACACTTACATACCATATAAATCCATATGATACCCTTGCGGCCATTGAGCAAAACGCCCGGATTTCTTGGAGAGTTCGGGGGAACGCTTGGCGCCCGTCCTGCCAGATGCTACTTCAGGGCTTAAGAGCCAGCAATAGCTCGAAGCTTCGAGAGCAGGGGCCCACAAGCTGGCGAGTGATAGTGGTTGATCGGGTTTGTATTCAAAGGAAATGTCAGATCTAGAAAAGTGTGCAGTACAATAATAATATATATATATAGTATAGTAGAGATAAAGATGTGTGTGTGTATATATATGATTATATATGAATATGAGCCACCGCACAAACTCCAGCACTAGGAAATATGTAGAGGACGGACATTGATTTTCAGAAACTGTGCAGACATGAGGCAAGCGATGGGACCTTCCCAAAAAGCGATACCCCCTTGGAAGGTCATGTCACACCTGTGCAGATGCATCATTTTCATTTAAGCCTAAGCGATATGCATCTGCACATACACCATTTGTGTACCATTTGTCATACACCATTTGGTATACCATACCCCGTTTGTGTATACATACACCATTTGCTATAACCATTTGTGTACCAACCGTGTGGTATACGATGGGACATTCCCGAATTTGTTGATGGGTCCAGGAATGAACCTCAGGGGTTTTCCACATATTCCAATGCCAAGGGCCACAGGTTCCTTCGACAGTTTTTCACCAGGATATACCAGGGATGATACGGTATTATCGATCATGAGTTCAATCAGTTTGCTATGTAAAAGGAATCAGTGTCTACTTGTCTCGGAAGCATCCGAACATCTTACCATTCCCTCCGCTGGTAGCCCATTTTCTTGGTTTGTTGCCTTTGAAGCAAAAATCATATAAAGAGATCGGGTGGGATATTTAAGCCTAGTACACCCGTGGCCTACCCCACCCGTGACAAAGCTAAAAATGCATCGTGTTTCAAAAACCCGTGACATACCCATGACAAACCCACGACAACCTGTGTAAATTGCAGGGCTTTAAACCCTCCTCGAATGATCAAACCAAGTGCATCCTTGGTGTTTTTTTTCCAGCGCCAGATTCCACATTTTTTTAGTTAAAAAATGTGCGAATCTTCTGGGCATTGGGAATCATCCCTTGCTGAGGTTGGCGCAGAGAGATGGGATCCAGCTGCCTGAGGCCCCGTGATGTTGGTTGGTTTATAAAGCCCATTAACTACCTTATTAACTGAGGTTTATCATAGTTAACTATGGTTTAATATCCACTTAAACCATAGTTAAACCATAGTTCACCAAGTTCTGAGTCAACTTAGCTATCGTTTGGGGGCCTGACCATATGTGTCTTTCTATTTGTACGCTATATATGCATATTATGTGTAAATATATATATACTCGTATATTAATATATATATATATATACATGTACACAGACACACACATGTGGCTGAGAGACCTCAATTTTGGCTTGGAGCAGCTGCTGTCAGGTGGGCCAAGAGGGCTACTACCAGAGCTCTAATGAGGCCGGTGGATCTCATGCAACGCATGGAAAACATGGCCTGATGCACGACATGCGTCTGAGAAACAAATATACATACATACAGTACATGCATGCATAAATACATACATACATACATGCATGCATGCATGCAGACAGACAGACAGACAGACATACATCCATCCATCCATGCATGCATGCATACATACATACAGACACAGACATACAGACGTACAGACGTACAGACGTACAGACGTACAGACGTACAGACGTACAGACGTACAGACCTACAGACATACAGACATACAGACATGCAGACATGCAGACATACAGACGTACAGACGTACAGACGTACAGACGTACAGACGTACAGACGTACAGACGTACATACGTACATACGTACATACAGTACATACATTACATACATTACATGCATTACATACTTACAGACGTACATACATACATACATTACATTACATTACATTACATTACATTACATTACATTACATTACATACATACATACAGTACGTACATACATACATACCTACCTACCTACCTACGTACGTACATTCATACATACATACATACATACATACATACACACATACACACATACACACATACACACATCCACACATACACACATACACACATACACACATACACACATACACACATGCACACATGCACACATGCACACATGCACACATGCACACATGCACACATGCACACATGCACACATGCACACATGCACACATGCACACATGCACACATGCACACATGCACACATGCACACATGCACACATGCACACATGCACACATGCACGCATGCATTGAAGACCTCCATCTCATTCCATTCTCATTGCATGATTGCATGCATGCATACATCCATCCATCCATCCATGCATGCTTGCATGCATGCATACATACATGCATGCATACATACATACATACATACATACATATGTATACATATATATATATATATATGTATATATGCATGTACCATGTTTTTCAGATATGTCTCAAATCCTCCCCGACACCCGGCCAGGTCCTATTCCAGGTGCCCGTGGCCAAAGCCGAAGCAGCTGGGATCAGCTGGGATGTTGGCTTCTGGCTTTGTCTGGTTTGTCTTGAATGGTTGCTTTGTCACGGTAACCGTACTTTAATACTTCGTTTTTTTTGCCATAAAGAGGGACACGCGTTAGTCTAACCAGCGAACTGAAAAACATGTGCAAGGTATCATGGTCATGGTTTCAAAGATCCTTGAACATGCCTGGGATGATTCCAACTTTCACGAGCTTTTATTTCTTATTTCCTGGGATGATGATCGCAAGTGGCTACTTGATGGGCGACTCTCAGGGTCAAACTAAGTTGGGCGATGATAATGGTTTGATGTCGATTTATATCCCATATTATCCCATTATATCCAACCATGGCCACCAAACATGATATATTCCCATAGGTTCTTCCTATCCTACGATGGTTGCATTATCCTCCCCATCCTCATATCCACTCGTTTTGGCTCACCCAGGCCCAGGACGGCGATGAAGCGCTGAAGGCCTTTCTGGATGCGCAGGAAAGGCATCAAGACTTTGTCGAAGCCAGCCTGGAGGCAGTGCGCAGCGACGCGGCGGCGAAGCCGGCTTCCGAAATGGTGGATAGCCCACCCAAATGACACACAAACACACAGAGGAAGGGGAACTACCCCGATACCTAGCTGGACTTTTTAGGTGAATTACCTGAAAAAAATGGAACCCCCAAAAAATATGGGGGATAGCCAAAAAGCCGGAACTGGATTATTTTGGGCGGGAAAAATAAATCAAGGATCAGGACTGATGTGTTTACCATTGTATACCGTATACCCAGATCTAGACAAAACCCAACATAATTTGAATTGAACACGGCAGGGTAATGCATCCAACATCTATGTGATTTACGTTCAGACATCTGCTTCCATTGCCCAATACTGCCAAAAAACAGAACTTGTCTGAAAATAGAGTACCAAAAGAACAAAAACATCGTTTTCCAGGAAAAAGTCATACTTTTGCCCCATAAAACTAACCGTATGATTTTCACCCATAAAACCATCATGGCATAATTGGGGGATGAGCCAACTTGGTGGAGGCATGGCAGCTGCAGAGAGGCAAAAGCTGGCAAGAGCTGAAGCAACAGGAGGAGCAGCTGCGGCATGCAGCACGGGAGGCGGCTGGTGGAGATTTCTCATGGGATATGTTAGTAGACCGCAGAAATGGAGGATATCAGCAGATCATTCAGATCATGGCTTGTGGATCCCAGAACTTCATTTGAAAAAAACATAAAAGGTCAATTAAAAGGTAAACAAATTGAAATTGATGGCCATTGATGGCCCAAACCATGGCGCTAGGCCTTTGACCGCTGCAAAGAGCTCTTGATGCGCCGGGCGGTCACCATGCGGCCAGAGCTCTTGAGAGCGCCGATCACGTTCCCTGGCGGAGTGGACCACTCCAGGTGCTCCACGATATTTGGGGAATGGGTTAAAACCTATGATTTAAGATTTGCCGTGATACAATTTGTTTAAGGATAATTGCAAAAACATCATTTAAAAGATATTTGATGTGATTTACCCACTTATTAGATCTATTCATAAATTTGACTTGCAACCATGTCCGAGATATAGGTTGCGTTGTAGCATCCACAGGCTATTTTGATCGGGGCCCCAGAACTGCCCATGTCCCGGCAGGGGGTGCCAAGATCGCAGTTGATGGGGAGCAAATGGGGCAGCATTCAGAAGTTGTAGCAAGAATGGAAGGAGATACTCGAGATATGAATTGCCAAAAGATGCAAAAACCCGTTCCGACTCGCAAGAGTGTACGGGCAAAGTCCAGAAGCAATTCTCCCAAAGTATGCTGAACAAATATTACGAATTACTGTAATGTAAACCCTGAACTAACAATCCCCCCCCGGCCTGTTTAATCGAGGTGAGGGTACCATCTTACTGTAGCACCTTATCACGGTTTGGTGGTTAATCCCT